>NW_019091380.1:373082-436804 GCF_001949145.1 Acanthaster planci | reverse complement strand
TCATCTTTGTACAGTCACTCGTGTTAATGATAATGTGGGCACCAGGCTGGACTTTCTTTGGTTCCCTAAGGAGGTAGGGTACCGTATCGCCAACGGAGGGTGGGAGTCATATTTAGACTCATTTCAATCCGCTTATGTCTTCTTGCATCTTTGCATTTGTCTGTTACTGTCCCGAAATGTCAGATCATGGTCTGATGACACCCCGTCCATTGGGTAATAATAATCACAGTTCATTGCATTGGTTCAATTCCCAATGATATTTGATGGGAAGCTTTGTGTTCAGGAAAGGGTCTCAGACTACGAAGGACTGTATTTTTTGATGTAATTCTTACTCGTGCTTAACTTAATTTTATTGGGGTAAAACTACCAACGAGATTGTAAATTCAGACATAGAGCGGCTTTGTTGGTTGTGGAAAGAGCTTTGAAGTTCATTTACTGACAACATGAAGAGTTGAATACTGTTTCGTAAAATAAGCGGATCCAGATTGGGTAGAGATATTTTGATCAATATTTTCAGTGTGTTGCGTGTAGTCTTTCAAACATGATTTGCTGTTAGCTCGAAGTTAACAACAGTGACTGTATGTTTTATATGCGTCGTGGGCAAACACTCGTATGCCTGCGCAGAAAAAGACGCCGTGCAAATTGGTGTTCTGTGAGCAAACCACTCGAACAAGAGGCGCAAAGTGCCCACGCACGTTGCATGATCACCGCAAACACGTCTCGGCGGTCAATTTGATGCGAAGCACTGAAAGCATCAACCGCACAGGTATTGCAGGAGATCAACCCCTGGTAATAATACGCAGCGTTTTTGGTCTTCCGTCGAGGAATCGCTCCTGTGGGCAGAAATTTTCGTTGTTGTCGACGAGAATATTTTAGTGTATAGCCAAAGCAGGTGCGGGTTCCTGCGGGATTTCCACCCGAGCCGATTAGGAAGGGGGGCAGCGATCCGTCGGCCCCCGCTGAAGAGTCACGTGCGAAACGGTCGTGCATTTATGTCGGGGGTGTACATGTACTGTACATGTAGTTTGGGAGAAACGCGAGGAAGATTGTTGGAATCCAACATTATTTAAGTAGGTCGCAGCAATGGGGGATATTGACCGTTTCAGCGGGAGAATAGAGGAGGAAAAAAATGAAATGATCGACTACAATAACGTCACTCGCCAACAGTCTCCGGACGATGCTTTCAAGGAAGACATTCAGATATCGGGGGATTTGTAATTCAGCACTTCGAAAACATATGAGAAATAGGTATTTCGTCAGCCTAAAATTACTAAGCTAAAATTACCAAGTCAATGGTGACGCACTTGCTTGGAATATCTGATTATTTGTGCCACATTAAGTGTTTGGAATAAGTTATGAAAAGAAAAATTAGCCCAAGTATGTTTTGTTTCTTCAAATCGGCATCAGTGGCAAGCATTTGCATTTTATTCACAACGGTGGTTTAGGGTGTAGTTGTCGAGAAGTATGTCGTGAAGGAGAAAAACCTCTGGTTGTGAAGTTGGTTTGCTCAAAGACGATGATGAAACGAATTAGGTCGACCCATGCTCAGTCGTTGCTGTACGTTCATATCCCGACAGCGTCCTGTATACCGATCGATCACATAGCCGGATCATCGTCCCCAGCGCCCTCGGGCCCTGAGCCCTGAAACACGCCACAAACCCGGCCACCTTGGAAATGATATATATCGACAGGGGAACGCAACAAACAAAATCAATAAAAACCCCTGTATTGTGACGCCAGACGTTGCCATGCCAACATATCCCGAAGCTAAAGGAACCCATTTCACGGTTACGTTCCAGTGTGATGGTATAGCGACTGGGGCTTGCCCATTTACCGTGCACGTTTTTGTTTTATGAATTTGAATTTTGTATTTATTTATTTATAGTGCATATTTATGTTTATTCTGACTTGGTCATCACATGAATGTCGCACTCAGCATTGGTGGATGTCACCTGGTAATAATATCCCAGCCGATCCATCCAAGATCATATACACGCACACGTACACAGAAACTGTCGCACGGAGCTTTGTAGAATTTACTTACTCTCCTCCTGCAGAGAGAGAGAAAAAAAGGACCTTTGGTCGGCTGATCCCACCTACTTAGTGTTTGTATAGCAAAGCAATGGTTAAACGTCAGCGTCTGTTAACGGCATCTGCGATGCACACGCGTGCATGGCCAAACATCCTTGGTCGATTCGAGGAAGAAATTTTCATGAAGCTAGATGGAAAGGGTATAGACGGATGACAGTAAACGAAGTGGTTTCATCTCCGGAGGGCCAAGTGGGGGAAAGATAGGGTTTCTCTTAAATTGGTTTCTCCCCGACCGTCGCTGAGACCCTGAGTGAAAGATCGAGATAATATCTCTGTTATCTGGAGCATATCATGATTATCCTTAAGGGTATGTTACGCCTAGTAAACCGGGAGAAATAGCTATGATATTGTGATATTGACATGCCTGTGTGCAGTACTTTTATATGCGACAATACGGGCGATTCACAGTAGCACAAAAGTGCGCCACCAAGAGTTTGCAACACGTTAGCCAATCATAACTCGCGAAATTTGTCGACCCTTTCCAAACGCGCATTGGGTCGACAAATTTCGCGCACTGTGATTGGCCAACGTGTTGCAAACTCTTGGTGGCGCACTTTTGTGAAATGGCCATATTATCCAATGTTAATGATCGGAATAATCGTTTCTTCCGTTTTAAATATAAAGCTTATCCCACAACGCAGATGCTCTTGTAATGATAAAAGGAGGAATACCGGTATGTCAGAACAGTGATGATAGATGGGGAATAGGTCGTATCCGAAACGGGCTTCCAGAGCTGGGCTAGGTGTATTGTCTGGGCGTCTGCACGTATTTCCAAAGGAACGGAGACTAGACCTAGGTGTAGACAACAGATTCGGATGCAGCGGCAGTTTCGATCTTGTGTGGTAACGGCGAGGCGCGCCCTCTGCAGTTCGAAAGTGGTTGCATTAACCCTCAGTTAAATAAAAAAAAAGTAAAGCGAAACCCTTTTCTAGTCTTATATGGCGCCCTCTTACATCTATTGTTTTCAAGAAATTTCTTTAATAACCCTACCCCTAGGTTCGTGTGCGTAAAACCATATTGAAATTGGAGGATTCAGGACAGTTAGGGCTGCTTGACTTTAGGTGGAAAACATGGATTTTTCAATCGAAGGAATAGAGCCTTTTAGTGCGATAGTTTTACTGTAAACTGCGAGTTGTATTTTTTTATTTATTCGAAATATTTTCCCTTTTTAATAGTTTTAACAGTTGAAGTGGCCGCGCCGATCTCAGGCATAAGGACGCTACTTGTATGGCTCTGTTACTAACATTTTAACCCAAACAAAACCCATACAAACATACCAACACTACCAATTCAACTCAATTCAGTTGACATTTATTCCGATAGTGCGTTTAAGGCATTCAAGTTGTATGCATGTTGACAATTAATGAAGGATAAAGAAAACAATACAAACAGTAGTAACTAAGATGACACCATTTGCACTACCCAGGCATAATCAAAAGCCAAGGGCTTGCACTGAAATGCCTTGAAAACAGACAGACAACAGATCACAGGATTAACAAACGGACGAGAGAGGAAAAGATGACAGACGGAAAAAGACGAAAGTAATTTGTACAAGGCTATAATGTGAACAGTAGAACAAAAAAAGTATATACGAGTTATGGAATTGAGACTATGCTAAATAATTAGAGAGAAGATCATTTTTGTATGACATGTTGAAATGGCCTACAGCCAATTGTGTTTTCAAGGTCGTTCTGATACCGTTCCGAAGTCGTGGCCCATGAAAAGAAACAACACCAAGAAACAACAACAACAACAAATAAGTAAACAAACAAGCAATAACCCCCCCCCAAATAACGAAACAAATAAAGAGAAAAAGCTAAAATTACGACCCCCCCGAAAAAAGAAATTGTTATCTAGGCCTCGATTTTTGAAAAAATATTACGACATCTTAGCTGTGAACATTAAATGTAGCAGACAGAAAAGTCATGAAACTTGTTACATGTATTATGTTGCAAAAAGTTATAGTTGATCTGCATGAAAACATGGCGTGACAGTGACAAGTACTTTGTTCCTTGCAAACAGCACAGGGGAAGGCACTAGTCAGCAATCCGCTGTCCCGTCGTGAATGCAGCTCCTCCTTTTGCCCAATTACACCTTGGCCACTGAAAAGTAGTCGAATTATCACGGGTGACTAAGAGCCTTATTAAGCGATCTTCGTGCACATGCGTTTTGCGTGGATAATTAAACGATATTTGGGCCGTTTTCCAATTCTTAACTTCGTCTCCGTCTCAGGTTCGTCCCCGAAACCAATCCCCGATTGTGGGCCTGAAGCGTTTAAATCAAATTGGATTACTATAAGTTTATGCTCTCTTGCATCTTATTTGATATTTTGTGGCACCATTAGACTAATTAGTACAGCTTCAAAGTCAGGTAGTAAAAAAAAAACAGTTGAAGCCTCAGACGGAGCCGAAGTTGAGTATTGGAAAAGGGCCTTGATCGCAAACAAATCTGCACGCATTCATCTGTGATGACGCCCTCAAGCGTACTTCACGGTCCTCAGGAAGCATCTGCATGGCGCGCTCTGTGACAACGATATCACTGCTGTGACTGCGTACACGCGAATAAAGAATGAGGAATTGACTCTCTGTTGAGAGAAAGACGACATGCATCGTCGTGACGAGCAAAATCGTTTTGGAGACAAACTCTCTTTTTTTTTTCAAAAGAAAAACAAGAAGAGAGAGGAGAGGAAAAGCAACTCTAAACACAGAAAATGCAAAACCCGAGCTTTTTGTCGTGTAAACGCTGTAATATGTGGCGGAGAAAAATGAAAGTATGGAAAATTATATGCTGACAGAAATTTAAAAAAAGAACCAACAAAAACTCCAGCAAACAAACAAATAAAAACCTCAGACTAACAAGCCAAATCCCCAATTTATTTGGTTTGGGCGTGGATGTTTATGGGGAATTTCGTTTCTGTGCCAACGTCATTGAAATGGGACTCCCGTTTAACAAACTTAAAGAGTTGTTGGTAGGGGGGGCTCTGTAAACTCCAGTGCGGTAATGAAAGCGACGGTTGAAAGCTGCGCGACTTAAATATTGTAGGGCTATTGCCGTGGGGTACCGATCAATTTGGACTCCTGTAGGTTCTTTTCTGAGTAGGTGTACACGTACATATATTTGACATAATAACAAGCGGCGGTCACATATTCACTGCTTCTAAGGTGATCCTTTTTCGATGAATGTTTTCTCCAAATCTTCAAATTACTTACCAAAAATTTAGGAAGGGGCTGAAAGATTGTTGAATAATTCGATGTGTCTATGTGTGTCAAAGATCCTGGGGAAATGTGAACATTTTGACGTTTGAAAGCGAGGGTTGATCACATTATAATCCATTTACTGCAGGCTGCACCCCATAGAAAGGTGCTGATAGCACCTTTTGTTTTCGTGTGCCTGGCCGGCAAAAGGATTTTGCCGGGAAAGCATGATTACAGCACAAAAACTGTTCCCGGCAAAAGGGCGTAAGAAACACACTATCTTTATTTCGTAAAATTGGATAAAATTTACTACAAATTCCACACAGGCTGTCCAAAAGGCCACCTTTGAACAACTTATCAAACGACTTGGGAATTCTTTTTCTTTTTGTAAAGAAATCTTTATACTTCATTGAAATAAAACAATTGCATATAGGCCTACATACGTCCCTTTGCCGGGATTTTTTTCTTCAGTGACCATGCTTCCCGGCAAAAGGGCGTAAGCGTTTAATAGGTCTTTTTTCCAAGCACACGACGCGTGTACACGATGCACGAATCGTCATGGTTTGGGCTAATTTTCATCCCTAATGTTTCAAATTTCATAATTTAAGCTATTTTTAGAACTGTCAACTGAACCACGATTGGCATATTATAAAGATATTGCCAAATATGAAATTACGCCATGATACGTACGTCATAGTGCAGTAGTTACTTTGAATTCTTTTGCGCTGAGAATCGGTGAAAAAAATTCCACAAGTTTCGGTTTTGCCTTCACTTGTCCACCGCATTAGCTATCAAAGAAACGAAAAGCAAAACGCATTACTATGGTTGATCACGTTCGAAAGAAGTCATAACTGCCCGACTGTATGTAACCGTACTCATCAAACAACAATGTAAACACTCCTGACAAACTGTCAATATAATTATATTTGACCACACATCTGGAGCCCAAAAAATTACAGGTAAAGTTGGGATAGGAAAAATCAAAGATAGATTGAATTTGAGAATTTGCCTGTGATGCGTGCATTCGGCTATCTCCTTTCTAATCTGAGATAGTGTTCTCAAAGTGCTTTACGACAAATTCTCTCAGTTTCTCTCTCTCTTTTTGTTATTCTCGTTTTTACCAATGTAGAAAGTTAATATTTGTTGTGGCTTTCAGTATGGTACCGTCACAATAAATTGGGGTACCTGTCTTCTCTAAACAATTTCCAAAAGATTATTTGGATTATATTTAAGCTTATAGAGTTGGGGATATCAAAGTCCGTGGTCCGGTTCTCGAAGTGTTTTACGACAAATGCCATTTTTGGCCTTGGTGTATGGAAATCGACGGGGATATGGCTCTAAAATGATTTGAAAAATTGGCATGAAAGGGGCCGAGAAGCGATTTTATTCGTGTGTGACGTTAGCGAATCAGGCATTAGGAAATATAGGAGGCTAACAGTCCATACGTATTGTGTTCCCCGTCAGTTTTATTTCAGGATGAATACATGTCCTGTTTCGATTTGAGATCGAACCTTGTATAGAAAGCAACTCTATGGCAATAGTTTCGGTCGATCTGTTTTGTCTGACCATCCTGCTCGCCAATGTCATGCCGAGTCCCTTTCACGCAAGATCGATACCCACCTCGCTTGCATGTGAAGTCGTCGAAGTGTTGTCATTGTTGTAATTCTTATTAATCTGATTTATTTACTTTTTTTTTCAAGTTCAAGAGTTTCTGCAGCTGTGGTAATCTGCGATCGCAGCGGTCAAATCTACCGATTTCACTTCAAAATTTCCATCTGTGGTTGTTCGCTTCCACCCAGAACAGACAAAATCAAATTACCAGCTCCCTGCAAGCGAAAAGAAACATAATATCAGACTTGGCAGGATCAGTTGTCTTTGATGAGTGAAGAACCCCGGTTCGGCGCTACCGTGCAAGTCCGCGGGGCGGGGGCAAATTTTCACCTGGCGTCCGGCCGACTGGGCACGATGAAATCAAGCACTCTCGTTGAATCCTCTCAAAACTCAACCATTCCGCCAAATCGTCACGGTCCGAAGATGGATCTTCTTCACGTCCGCTTTTTATGCCAAACTTGTGTGCACGAGGAAAGGTTGGCTGGGAGTCGCGTGATACGCGTCGTGTCTGTTCAAGTTCGGCATCACTCGGGGCTATCTGTAGAACAAATTAAACTTTGGTCGGTTTAGGATTCTATTTGATTAGACTGTTGTGTTTTTCAGGCCCATGCCCGGCAGTCAGGAGTTGCCACCGTCAGACTGAGCAGTTGCACTGCCGATGACATCCTAAACCCAATATCACACTAGTCACTTATCTCACGCAAGAGGTCTCAGTCACGTTGTCGGGGCGACCGTTGTGGAAACAGCGACCTGCAAATTTTAAACCTGACGTGCGATTCCACGCGAAGACCAGCCTCTTTTGATTACCTGGGGAAAAGGCGCGCGCTCCTCACTCGGAATTTGTGGCGTCGTTGGCTTTAATTTCGAGTCCCTTGGGGAAAAATCACGCTACGGTAACCACACGACGGCTGTTTGACAGGAGGGGAAGCCGTTATGGATTTTTTGGCCTCACTGTAAGTTCTGATTTTCGTTAACTTCAGCCGCATGCGAATGCGGCATCACCTTTGCACAACGCACGTTGCACGCTGCACGATCATTTTTAGGGGGGGGTGGAGTCTGCCGGTTCTTTTGAAGAGCGCCGAGAACCGGCCGGTTCGTCTGCCTTGTCCTTCCCTTGTCCTTCTACTGACTACGACTCACGAGTCTTCCGCCGCAATGACCACGGGCCGCTCGCTCCTCACCGAGCAGATGCCGATCCCGTACACAGCTCGTGCCGCCTCCCCGCTGTATATCTTGCAGTACCTCTCTAATCAATGTACGTGTTCTCTTCCTTCTCTCGTTTCCGGGAGTCGGGAATCGGCTTGAATTGAATTCGTCTTCATTCCGTCGGTTCGCTTTGTGTATTACATCATTAAGCGAATCAGGGGTTCCTCGTCTCCACTGTTTAATTTCCTTGTGGATTCCTTCTCACCCACTCTTGCTTTCCCGCGTGTACTTCCCTATACGCATAGCTCTTCATCATTCACCCTGCCTGTAGCACAAGTCACTCCAATGAAGGAATATGATACATCCACAACCTGTGAGAACCCCTCCCTCAACCCTTTGCTTCGACTCAGGCACGTAACTGTCTGCGTATCCATTACTTGAAATTTAAGCCCATATAAAGGCTTTGCGCGGTGGCCATCTTGCAGGGCAGTTCTCTTATTCCACAGGGCAACTTCCTTTGTGCATATACCTGGCGGAAAAAGCACTGGCTTGCAAGATGGCAGCCATGTGAATCTTTAATACTTAAATTCGGTTTGCACAGAGATTCACCTCGATTGTCACTCATCGTCCACAAAATAATCACCATCACCTTCACCGTGTGCTGTTGTATGGCGCACATTAGTGACGTTAATTAATTTAAAGTGGGTACCTTTTGATTATTTCAAGATATCTCGAAATGGATATTAAGATATCAGTTAATTGTTTTTGAGAAATCTTGAAATCCATTTTAAGATATCGAAATTCATTTGGAGATATGTTGAAATCCATTATAAAAGATATCTCAAACTCATCTGCAGATATCTTGAAATCCATTCGAAAATATCTCAAATTTATTTCGAGATATCCTGAAAAAGATATAGAGCTATCTGAAAACTGTTTTTAAGATATCTGACAAAAGGATTTCAAGATATCTTGAGATCGAATTACAGATATCTGGAAATCCATTTCGAGATATCTTTAAATCAATTTCGAGATATCCTTAAATCGCTTTCAAGATATCTGGAAATAAGTCAGTTGAATGCTATGCCGGGTCATTCGGGAACGAAGCGGGATTGGCTGCGGAGCATGACAGCTCTCGCTGGGCACTCGCATTTGTTATTCGCATAATGAGATCTGAAGCACAATCGTTTAAGTCATGCGCTATCGGTTTATAATTTGGAGATATCTCGAATCGATTTAAAGATATCTTGAAAACGATTTGAATCTTAAAATGCATTAAAGATATCTTTAAATAAATTTAGAGATGTCTTAAAATCATTTGGAGATATCTTGAAAATGAGTTCAGGATATGAGTTCAGGATATCTTCATATCTTCAAGATTCCAAGATATCTTGGAATCAATGAAAAGACGTCTCAAAAGCCTCAATCGAAGGCTTTAAGTGTCGAGAGTTTTTCAAGATATTTTGAAATAATTAGAAATATCTTTAAATAAATGAAGATATCTTGAAATAATCAAAAAGGGACTTCTTTAACTTAAATAAACATAACACAGCTCAAAAATATCACATTCTTTGTCTTAATGTCTCTATTGCCTGTTTCTGCCACCCTAACCTGCTTCCTTTGTCATTCCTGTCTCCATCACTGCCTGCAACTTTGGCATTGTAAACGGTACGTGTATAAAAAATTCTGAACCAAACTGTGCATGTAACGTTACCATTACCATGACATGTTCTTGTTCAAATGAAGATTGTTAACGAATGTCGCACTATTGACAACCTTGTAATCTGTCGTCCATGTCCGCGTGCTTCTCAACAACCTGCGTCCACCCACCCCTCTCATTCTCTTAGCCGTCTTGTCTCCTCCTCGGCGCCTGCCCCCTTCGCGCGGTGATTAATTCTCATGAAGAGGAAAATAAAATGAGGGTATATGAAGGCCTACACAATCGCTCATTCGGTTCTTTCCCCCGTCAATCTCACCTCCCTCACGGTACGCCTTTAACATTCATTGCTTCTCCCTCGTGATATCATCCGTCGCAGGAGCTTGCACGCGTATATTTCTGGCGGCCACGAAAGCTTCAATCAATGTCATCGTGCCATTCAGTGTCAAAAGCACGCCAGGATCTGCCTCCATCCAGTCCCTCATCTTTTCTGTCATTGTCAACTGCGGCGGTTGCCGCGGTAACCGGAGTGAACCTTTTTTTCTCCGGGCACGTATATATTCGCCATGTGCAATTGTGCATACTCCCTTTCAGGTCAAGGATAAGATGCGCATCATAATCCGACCCCCCGCCTTTGATCGAAATTAATTTATAAGTCGAGGCAGCGGTCGCCCAAAGTGAATACAATTTGGCTTTCTTCCAACGCAAGCAATTTCGTAAAAAGCAGTTCGATAATAGCCGTAGTTTAAATCTCTCTAGAGGAATTCGTAAAAAGCCTCGATTTCTTCCAGACATTACCTTTCTCTGCTCGGTTCTTACCACAAAGGAACTGAGAGATACCATTGAAAGAACCTCAAAATATGTAAGATATAATATTATTTCATAATGTACATTTATCATTTAAAAGCTATTTCCACTTGTCCCCTCGTATTCTTTTCGAGTGGTTTCTCTCCCGACGAATTTATCCTAGGGCTTCAGCGTCTTACAGAGAGGCTGATGGCCAAGCTCTGGAAGTCAACCAATCACCCATCAATTACATCAGCAATTTGCGGCGATAGATATAATTCATGATTTTTCCGGCCGGGGGAAGTTGTAAGAGCACACGTTCACGGAGTTATATTACAGTACCTTACGAGGACACATCATCGAAATGTACGCGCGCGAATGGAAATCATTGTAGAAATATACCACAGGGAGACAAAATGCGGAAATGGGAGCGAGTCATGTTTCCATTAAACGAGGTTATTACACATTGAAATGTATATTATTATACAGAATTCAGAAATAATGCAGAAAGTCTTGAGCCACGCTAGTAACTTCACACTGTGTGTATGCGTGGGGGATGCTTTATATATGGTGGTTTCATTTCAAGCAATCTTTTCCTCGAGTTGAGATATCTGTTACTAGGCCTATATCTGAGAGAGTGGGGTATTTTGTTTGTTTTCCGAAAATAGCTGACAAATTCCCGTAAACACATTGCAAATGGCTGACTTAGCATTGCCGGGGAATATTATGAAATTTGCCTACCTAGGGTCTTTATCTATCGAATCAATCAAAGAAACAAAATCATTTTAGAAAATTCGAGGCTCTTCCTTCATAAATAAAACATTCCTCTTTCATTGAAAATATTTTCGGTTATACTTAGTCTGATAGCGTCTTTGCCAGTGGCATAGCTAGGATTTTACCAGTGGGGACACAGAAGGGATACCAGCATCTTATGGGGGGGGGGTAACTTTCAGTGGTGTTTTTTTTTTTTGGGGGGGGTTATGTTAGCCTTGTTCAATATCCATTCATCCGTTTCTGTTCAGTGGGGGAACCGGGAATTCGTGGGGGGGGGACGTTCCCCCAGCCCTCCCCCGTAGTTACGTCACAGGTCTTTGCACCTTTTTGGAACATCATAATATACAGTGTTGTAGGAAAATTCTAACTTTCATGCTCTCTTCGTCGATTAAAATCGCCTTTAATTTAGTCGTGATTTTTTTTATGCCCCGTACAGTAATCAAGTTCCATCCCGAGCCATGAAATGAAATGCACGTCGACAAAACGTAACTCTTGATAGCTACTGCACCCCCTCCAACCACCAAAGACACACCATCTTTATTTTTATTTATCTATTTTCCTTTTAGAGAACTTCCAAATATTGTCACTCCATTTGTCATAAAATTTGTTATGGGCTAGTTCTCTGACCTTGACCAGGGTTCTCTCTATGGTATTCCTTTCTCGACGCTCATGGTCACTATATACCACCTTGAGAACTTGTCATGGGGGGGGGGTGATTCGGGCAAATCAAACCCTTCACTAATGTCCGTTCCGGGTTTCTTTTAAGTTATACATGTAAGTGAAAAGTCCATCGCTTCTGAGGAACCCTTTGTTTCATTACCAGAAATACTTAATAATTATACATCCATTGCATATTTTTGTACTCACAGAAAGAAGAGACCAACTTTCCAGAAAAATGTACTCCCTTACCAACATCTGTGCATACACATTTAACCATGGCAATAAGATTAAAAAACATTAAAAAATGTCAGGGAAGAAACACAATTATGCTGTGGTAAATTTAGTACTTCGTGACGTTCTGCACGTCCTCTTTTAACGGGTATAGAGAAACTTGTAAAAGCGGAAGGAATTGAAGTTGTAAAACATCGGTAATCTTTGAGTAGTTCCTGGAATCAATTTCCACTCAAGAAGTTCATAAGTATTCGTGTCGAAACGCCCTGCCGATGTCAGACATGGATAAGTATCGGACTGTACATGTACATACCTCAGCTGAGCCCGTCATGGGTATCTGTCACATTTGTGTAATTTAGTTCAAAAATGATTTCCTGCGGTTGTTTGTTTTCATATTATAATGGTGTTGTTTTTCAGAGTTCAATGTGCAACGGTCAAGTGGGCTTGACGTGAATTGGCAAGGCGTATCTTGGTTTTCCTCAACAATTAGCCTAAACACGCAGACAAGTGAATGATTACACTTGAAGTCATGGGTGCACCAGGCCATTGTTCCCTGCTGAAAAGGTGACCCGTTTCTCAGGAGGATTCCCCAATAAGGAAGACAAAAAAGATGACCCTCTAAGCAAACACACTCGCCCTCCAAGAGCACCCCCCCAAAAAAAATCTGTGATCACAGGCTGACTGGCGCGGCATTTCTGTGAGCCAGAACTATGCTACGTGCATTCGATTCTTTTTGGCTGGCTAGATGGAGAGCATTTTAGCGTTAAGATCGCATCTTCTCCGTTCAGAAGACAGAACTTCTGTTTCCAAGGAGTCAGGTATGCAAATTGCTTCCCCTTTTGGGTGAGAAAGTACCCAATCAGCGAGCGCAAAAACCTTCGCAATGAGCTGCATGTACAGGATACATGTACGCGTTTATTTTGTGTGTAGTGGATTACGTGTACTAGACTATACAGCAGTCTGCGCGTTGTAATGGCATAGAGCACGCACGTTCGTACATGTGCACACGTTGTATCGATGTCCACATGATGTATGGTTACGTGACGCTAAGTTGTACAAGCACGTTCATCATGTGAAAGTTGAAGTTGAAACTCGACTGAACTGATCTGTGCAACGCTGACAGCATCTCCTGAGCTTGCAGAAAACATCCCCAGAACCATGGCGTCAGGAACATTTGGCCAACTTATCGCCTCGGTGTTTTCCTATTTCAGGGACAAGAGTTGGTTTCTGAGGTGGCGAGGAGGGGAGAAGCGCACAGACATGGACGACGAGTTGCAGGTAGGCTGAACGTTAGCGAATCACTGCACCACCAACGGCGAGGTTGTGTTACAAAATATTATAATTGAATGTTTGATTGGCGCCGGTTATGAAATCTTCCAAGACAATTGTGGCCCAATTTGTTCTTGGTGTCATTGGTTATGGTACAATCTGTCTACTTGTATGTAGCTTTGCTTTCTTACTGATCCCGTAATCAGCATTGGCCCTAGTATAGTAGAGAGTTTACAGAGTACGGGTGCCGAACACACAACAGAAAAATAGCGATCCGGTCGACCGGTCAACTACGTGACTTCAGGGTTGTTGGGGGTCGCTACCGGTATCCTGATAAATTAGCCTGCGTACTTCCGGGATGTGGAACTAGAAACACAGCAGTTACCTATCTGACAACTTTTTTTTCTTTGCAAATTAAAAGTGACACTGACAGCTCTGTTACTGAAGTGGCACCGTTCCAATTTTTGTGGTTTTGTTCACAAGGCTGCAGAAATGGCAGCTAACCAGCAACACCATGCAATGCATAGTTCTGAGACCACACTTCCCTCATAAAAAAGGGAAGGGTTCCATATTTGGTTACTGTTACTCTCAGGTTTCATAAGCACTAAGAAGTGTCTCCAAGGAACCGACAAAGTGAGTTGGAGTGTGAGTGGGAACAGGTACATTGATTGAACTGTAGCCACAAATCACCATGGCTGTCGAAAAGTTAAATGTACATGTAGTTTTAAATGGTATGAAAATCTGGCATATACTGTACGTCTGTTATGTATATCAGGTAGATCAGTTCTTATCTCATAAAATCAGTTCCACAGCTACTGCTCTGGTTTTGTAGCCATTTTTTAAACGTACATCACAGTATAAAATGTAAACACTTAACAGCATCAATGTTAATCAGATTTTGACAAAGGAATACTTGTGAGATACACTAAAATTTCTGTAGAATTGTTGGGCCTCTCAGTGAGTTTCTTGAAACATCACATAATTTTAAAGAAAATGTCAAGTACTTGCAGTTACTCCATGGTTACTAAATGAACAGAGGTACATGTGGTATGTGGATTAAACCATGTTGAGCTTTGTGCTTAAAGAAGTTCAAGTATTTTATACTCATTGGTTTCTTCAGCAGTACTATTATGAAGTGGATTTGTGGACATTTACCTTACCGAAACATGATACATGTATCAAGATACAGTACTAACATGTACATATCCTTGCATCTAGTTTATTGCATCAAAGATACATACGCATACATCATGTACGATACCTAATATCATGTCATGAATACAACATGAAGGAATTCTTGGGACTGTGCCAACAGAATAGAAAATCACCGTGGTCCTCTTTTTACAGGTGACCTTCCCATGAGACAAAGACTGATGCTTCTTTTTTTTTACATGCAGCATGGCAGTTTTTAAAGGACAATATGTACATATGCACAGAGCTTTCGGTCCTTTTTCAGTTTGGACCCAGTCTGACCATGATATATCATATATCCATACATCAAAACAACCGCTGGAACTTTTTTCTTTTCAAAGGCTTCATTATGATTTTGTTTAATGCGCTGCTACATGTATTTGAAACAGTAATTGATAATATACATGTAGTCATTGTGATGGTTTTTCAATAAACATCAAATGACGTTCGGCTGTTTGTATCTGTCATCTGTGACATTATAAAGATTTTTGCGAGGTGATCTTCATGGTTAATTCATTTTGGCCTGAATTCCCAGGTGCCCCCAAATACGGTTATCTGTCTCTGGCAAGACAATGTGACGATCAGTTGCTTACGGTAACTGTCAGCGCGCATGTTATACCTCTTGAACTGATGACTCTTTTGTGTTGTTTTTCATGGGGATCAAATGAGTTTACAAAGAGACATTGACATCGGTGTGTTTTTGGCCAGTGATGCAGGTGACGTGCATTGTTCTGATATTAATGACGTTGAAAGCAGAACGCGATCCCCACACAAAGGCAGTATTCATAGGCTTTGTAGGACATTGCATACAACCGTACATGGACATGTAATATACGCACGGGCTCAAACAAAAGTCCTTCACCAACCTTTGTCTGCATTTTCCATTTCATTTTAAGCTGATAATGCAGTAGAAGAGATGGCCATGATCACTCCCCTGGCTTAATGATGATGGTTTTGAGTACACATTTGTCAACTGATTGGGCTCCAGGCTGCTAACTGAGTCAGTGTTTACACACCATGCTTGTGTATTACATTTGTGTACTGGGAAGTTAAGACCTCTTTTTGAGCACTTTAGAGTAAACATGCCTGGGTGTTGGTTAGTGTTGGACAAGGCAAAGTAGGGATATACCTGAGAGTGTTGCATTTTGGAAGTACACGTGTATGTAGATTTATGCATACATATGTATGTGCCAGTATATGAGATGTTCCGAACCAAGCGTTAATTGTCATAGTGCTGCATTGTACTGTGCAGATGTCTCCTCATATATCAAGTGTAGTAACTGCATTCTGTATGTTGTATTAGTCGTAATGTAATGAAGACGTCGTCCAACCTTGGGCAATGTTATACTGTCATTGAAAGTTTGAAACCCAAGACAAGAGCAATGTGGGGATGGGTATTGGTGAACAGTTTAATACGGTAGGTAATGCAGTAACACTATTGAAGTAAAGCACATGTACCAAGTGCCTGGGCTCCAGTCAAAGAAATCTCACTATCCCAACCCGAACATCAAACAATAAAGAAAAATTTAGTAAACATGGGAAAAAGGCATTAAATTGCCAATTCTGTCTCACTCCAAATGGTCATCAACAACCTGCAGAGATAAATATGAAGTCTGCTTTGAATAGCAGTTGACTTATATGGCCTGTTTTGTATTTAAAATCTCCCACATAAAAAGCTGTTAAGTTGTTTCTTTTCATTCGTCTGAAGTGTCATTCTGTAATCTACAGTGGTGGTTATGGATGGCTGGGTCTGTCATTGGAACTGGTCCTTGAAAGGGTTGGCCAGGCTTAGGGAAACCTGGTTCTGATGCACAGCTACAGGGGTTTGAAGTCTGATGATTGTTCCTGGTTCCTCTCACTTTGACAGAAGGGAATTTACATAGGAGATCTTGGGAAGGGAGAGAGATTATTTTGGAGGTTTACAGTACAGCAAGCTTGTTTTTCACTGTGCATCTTTAGTGATATGCAGGGCATACATTTTTCACATTGTGTAAACTTGTACAGTAGCATAAAGGAAATCCATGTTTCTGCAGTAATTGTGCTGCCATGACTTTCTCTGTGCCAATCTCTCTCTCAGCTCCCACACCAGTGACACCACGTACATACATGTAGATATGAGTACTGCACATGGCCAAAATGGCCCGTTGTGTGAATAATGCACAGTGTATCGTCCATATATGTGCCATACATCTGCATTGTTAAAGTGCAAAATGTTATTGATTCAAGTGCAGTGAAGTGAAGCACATTAACACTGTACAGTCTAGCAGATAAGACGGCTTCTGTTGTAAACAATCTTTGGTGATTCGGTAAGCTTCAAACTGAACGTCAAATAAAAAAAAATTGGATCTCTTTAAATTTAGGGGGAAACCACAAACAGATTAACCATTTTTCCCCATTTAGTTTCCCTAAAATGTATTCAACTGACATTTTCTGCATAGAGGTAGTTCACAAGTTGTCACTTATTGACATGATATTTGGCCAATTAATCAGTGTAAATGAAAGAGGAAGAAATTATATGAATTGTAGAAAAATTATACTTAGTGTTTGGTGTGTATCATTCTACATTTGTGTGTAATTCTGACAGAGTTACTTTCTGTAGGACACTGACCTCTCTCGATTATTCTTATGAGGAATGTGCATGTTTTGGTGTTAAAGGGACCATGAAATAGAAATATTTTACTAAATTGTAATAAAACCCTTGAAATTGCACCTCCGGGTTTCAATTTACCTGATTTAAAATTTGTGTTCTGGAATTTTAACCCATATTTTGGAGCTTTTTTAGCTTTTAGCTCACGCTCATTTGCATATTCATGAGCAAAACTATGATGTCATCCAAGGCACTGAGCCTCATTGATGCACTGATTTGTGCACAGAAAATGTCTAGATTTTTTTTAACACTTCTATCGTAGATTTCATTTCCTTTGGCAATTTATTGTTGTGTAAGTATATGGCCATAGGCAAGCAAGCGACCTTTTCACAGAAATGTTTTCAGATAGCAAATTTGAAGTTCAAAATTTGAACATGAAAACATGCAAACTGAACCATGTCTTCCGTGATTTACATCAAAGAAAAAGTGTTTGTGCAATTTGGAAAGTTTAAAAAGTGCACTTTTCAGTCCATGTAATTCAAAACCAAAGTCAAACTGTCTTGATACATTTAAGAAGAAAACAGAGACACACAAAAAGTGATTCTAAGAAACATTCATTTCATGGATCCTTTAAATTGCTGTTACTTTCCAAGCAGAGTACTGGCCAGGACATGTTGTGGAGTTGTTGACTTGGCCAACGTATATTTTCCTGCCACTTTATTTTATTGTGGTCTTCATCCCCTGCACAATGTGGCGCGATCCTTGAGAGAGACTTGATCAATGATGGCACAGATTTGTGAAGGCCGCTCTCTCAGTACTCAATAATGGGAGTGCATGTAGTGAATCTGAATTTGTGCTGGTATTTGTCAACATTTATGCAATAAACTGATTATGCCACTGTTGGGTTTTACTACCTAATTTAGCATGAGCTATCTGTTGAGTGTACATACAATCATACACCCTGCTGTTTGTCTTCCTGCTTCGTTGTGTTAATGGAATTCATATTGGAATTTTTTGTTTTGGTCAAGTTTGGAGTTGCGTTCAGACTTTTTTCCCTCAAAAAATTAATAAATAATAAATAAATTCGGAATCGGAAACTTGATTTTTACTTGAAATTTGGTTGATGTTAGTTTTTGTGCTTCATGCTTCTTTTTGCCAAATCTTCCTCATGGGCAAATTGGAAGAATAAAGTGGACCGTTTGTCTGTAGTGTTGAATCATCCAGCATCACCAATGTGATAATGCAAAATTTTTAATGCCTAACAAATCAATAAAAAACATCTTAATCTTATATGGTCTAGTTGTATGCTCTAAGCCTTTCAGATTGGTCATGTCGGGAACTGCATGTACATTTATTGACCTCCAGAATGAAGTCAAGAGGGCGCTTTGAAGCTTTTGTGTTTTATCAGTTGATACTTGGGAAGGCATAACTGGGAATGATGAAGCCGTACCTTTTTTGAATGACAGGGTTATTACATGAAATGTGAAATAGAACGACTTGATTATACATGTACATGGAGGCCTAATGCACTGCCATCGTAACTTTTTTTCGGGGGGGGGAGGGGAAACTGTGGTTCTGAAGTTCTAAATACAGGCATGTTGTTGACAAGATCACTTTTGTCCTGGATTTTCCATGTTTTTTTCCCATAGTTACCTTTTGACCTTGTTACCAGTGCCATGTACAGTGTACATATTGTGTGTCGTTTCGTAGCAACGGGTTCTGTGTGTATTGACATAATTGTCTTCGCTCGTGTGGCAATTTGGTGGAAGCTGTGGAGACAGATTGCTTGAAAAGGCACGTTTTAAAGTTCTGGTTCATTTAAGAACAGCACTTGCAGGAGTGACCAGAGTGCTGCATTGAACATGTGTATGCCCACCCGGTGTGACAGGTTTTTGCGAAGCCTGGTTTAGCACAGACTTTGTAGTTAACCCCAACCAAAGCCTGTGCAGCTCTGCATACATGACATCAACATTTGAATGCACATAGGTACATCATGTACATGTACCAGTAGTTCACTGCTGATGAGTTTGCTTGATTCAGTTTAATTTCTTTTTGATTTGGAGGGGAGGGGAGGGGCTAGGCTGTGTTGTGATTTTTCCAACCAGGTCTAGTCAGTTGGATACCAGGCTACGTCCTTGGTGGGTCATTAACTTTCAAATGTGTGGAAAAAAAGTGCAGTTATTGTATTAAACAGGAAACCTTTGTGGAACTTTGGAAACAAATGCTTCCAACAGTACTTTGTGGTCCATAACACTTCATACTGGGGTTGGGGGCACACTGTTCCGATTGCTCTGGCTGAAACAACCTTGCGCAGTGGTTTAGAGAAATATGAAAGGGCTGCCAGTAAGTAGCTCTGTCATCGGAATATAGACCAAAATAATAATATATAATCATTGCTCTGAATTATGTAAAGAGCACTGACTGTGTACATGTATTATATATTTGTCTATATTGTGCAGTGGTTTCATGGCTTCAGACTCTCAATAAGGAAGTTGTTTTAAAGCTAGTACCATGTACATGTACGGATATACCAGTAGACTAGTGGCAGTCTTGTATGTTTCCGAGTTCATTGTACATTTGCATTATCAATTTATGTAATGTGAAGGAAGAATTAATGTTGCCAATATCGGTACATTTAGCTTGGACCTGCTCTCTACGATATCTTTTCTGCTTCAGGACAGAAAAAGTAACATAGTACAAGTGTAAAAATTGGTCGGTAAACAGTATTACATGCGACTTAATTAGCTGCAGCTTGAAATCCAACGTGGGTAATTTGTTTTACTTCTGTTGTAAACAGTCCTACAGCCCTGAGCTATGTGTGCCTGACTTCACACATCCCAGTCTGATTACTACCCCTGTTTACCTTGGTGGATTCAACATCCCTAGAAAGCAAATCAATACTGCATATGAGATGCAATACACGCTTATAAAAATTAATATTTAATAGGGACACCTGTGTGTGTTGCGTCTCTCTTTAAGTCAATAAAATGCCGGTAGGGGATATGACACGTATACGCTGCTCCTGTGGTGCTCACTCCTAAGCTGAATAACAAACTTGTTATATTTGAAATTAATTGTTGCAGTACATGTACATATATGAGTAGGGGCTGGGAATATGCAGGCCTACTGTGTGTGTGCATGCAGCTACATGTAGGTGGAAGCTTTGTGATACGCATCATACATTGAAATCAAACAGCACTTACGGCGGCAAACTGGAAGTATAGATATTTTTGTCCAAGACAGGCCAGGGATCTATCAGTATGGTACATGTACATGTACATAGGCCCAGATGCATCAGTTCATACTGATAAAGCATGGTGGCAGTCAATATGTAAACCAGTACAAACTATACCGGTAGTTGAAAGATTGCAGTATTTGATTTTATCAACACATTGAGAAGGCATTGCCTTGGTATGTGTGGGATGTGCATGTACTGAATTCTGCACTGTATGCAGTGGCATTCCATGTACAGAGTCAGACATACATGTACATATACATGTGTACAGGTACTGTACCTAGCAGGTGACCAAGGAGTTGTTTGGTACATGTAGATCTTTTTAAGTGCATAAATTGCAACATATCTCCCCCAATGTCACATACGGTTGCCACAGCAACTGTAGTCTTCTGTGTCCCTTCCCTTTTTACCGGTACTTGGCTTTTTGTCGTCCTACATGTACTGTAACTTGATTTTTGTGCACTGCAGTGGGATCTTGGTATTTTAATCACAAGCTTGGTTGCTTTCCTGATGACCGAATCGAGGGCAAAAGTCCCAAGGTCTGGTAATTTCCTTCTTTTTTTTTTTTATTCAAGTCTGCTGCAGCGTTAGCTCGCTGCAGCACTGCAATCGATAAGTCCAGATTGAATTGTGTGCAATAATGTCAAGTCATTTGAACAACAGACAGCCTTGGTTCATCTCCTGTTTCACTCTAAGAACCGGTTTATCTGGCCTCGTAAAATTTGCTGAAATTTTTTTTTTGCCTTCCTGGCCATTCGGTCGGTTGATGAGATTTATGGCAACAGCATGTTCTGACAATTCTGCGCTGATTCCTATGCTCTACAAAATCCACCAATTTCTTAAAGATGGTCTTGACTACAAGCTACATGTACTTATTCTTTCACATCGGAACGATTATTGGTACGTGTACGGTATGCACGTTGCTCTCTCCAGAAGTACTGATTTGAAGATTATTTGTGTCATTATGAAAGATCCTCTTTTATTATGAATATGATGTACATGTATATGTACATGTACATGCCGAATGTGGAAGTTCCTGTCAGACATCACTGTCAGACATTTTCTGACCATTTCTTGTATTTGTCCAAACAAAAGCAAATGTTGCTGGATGAAATTGTTTGTTTATTTTTTGTGCTAATGACATTTAAACTATGAGGGAGTGTTCTTATGTGACCTTGCTACGGTACATGTTATGATGTACCTACCAGAGGGTGATAATGGCAGAACCGCAGTGACCATGCTTGTTCATTTTGTCCATCCACTGAACTCCATGCTCTGCACATGCATAGGACGTATTCTTGGAAGCCTGGTGTACAATTTTTGAAGGCTTGATTTGCGTAGATGTTTTCAGTTTGTGGGAAAAAAGATAAGTGCTAGAGCTTGATTTGATGCCTATGGTACCTTGCAGGGAATTATGAAGTGTATTACGAGTCCCTGATTGTGCCCAGACTATGGCACCAAACCAACAAATGGGCTTGGAAAGACTATTACATATAACTTTGGTTGTACATTTACACTTGAATGAATGTCCGTGCAGTTAACTGTCTCATGTACACAGTTACATGTACATTTGAACAGTTTGAGTGGGTTATAACCTGTTGACAAGCTGATGTGGTTTTTATGATGCCCTGATAAATTTCAGTTAATACCTTTAATACTTTTGGACGGATCTGTTTTATTTTTCCTGGCAGTTTCATCAGGAAAGCTCAAGTTCATCACGGCGCAGTAAGAAAAGTGGGAAGTTAACAATGTGCTTGTGTAGACTCGGAGATACATGCATACATTGTACACGTACATGTGTATTTGCCACATTTCCAACTTGCATTCTGGATCAGTGAGGAATGAATAAACCAGCATTCCCTTGGAATTTATACCAACCCTCTATCCCAAAAGAAACACCCACTTGCTTCACATCATGTTCTCTTGGCAAACCGAGGAAACCATTGCACATGTACGCTCATAGGGGTGTGCATTTATGGGTATTTTAGAACTGGGACCCGTCTTATGTCAATAACAGGTACCTGGGTACCCTTAAAATATAAAGAACACTTAACAAATGGCATTGTGCGCAATGCCGGGGACCCTTTGCCCCAAACAGCTCATTTTTCGTACGTACATGTAGGAAGCAGCACATTTTTTCTAAAGGTTAGAGGGAATTTCTCCCACCTTTTTAGTAAATGAAATTGTTACCTTCTGTTTGTAACAAAATAGCTCCATTGATCTCTGAACCCCAGTTGTGACCACGGGACCGAGCTTTTCAGCAGCACAGTGATTTTTCTGCCTTTCTCTCTTAAAGTTCACATACATTTTATGTGTGGAATTTGGGGGAGGGGAGTTATGAGTACCTGACCCCCCAAAATGGAACCGGGATCTAGGTACCCAGGACAGGCCTACATACTAGACTGACCTGCACCGTGAATTCTACCCAAAAACCTTGTCAATTACCTGTACCAAGTGATAATGCATGTAAATGTACATTGACAGCTACGGTGGACAGTGCGGCAGATTGGATGCAGGCACATGCATGCTTTTCCCATTTTGAAGTCCCTCAGCTATCATGCTGCCTTGTAATGACTTGAGGATTCCTTAATTGGCGGAAAGATTCTCTCCTAACCCCAATGTCGTTGACATTGCATTGATTCATGCATGTACATGTATGTAGTCTTTTTTTTTTTACATACATGGGCATTGTCAGTAATTGCACACCGTGTCCTTGAGCACTTGTCATTCTCACATACATGTATACAGTCAGGGCAAACACATCATTCGCCTTATCATCCAAAGGAGGCTGCCAGTGTGTTCTGAGTTCAGTTGACAAACCTGTCAATAATTCACCTGCATTATATTAGCACAGGACCTGCTGTGAGGCTGTGAGAACATGGTAAATAATAGAGACATACAGTACCTGTGCAGTACATTAGTTTCAGAACTGGTATTTTTTATTTCTTTCTTTCGGGGGGGGGGTTGAGAAGCTCGCATTCGATGAGTGAACAAAGGCCCTGTGAACATGTAGGGTTACTGCTGAGCACTGATGGTTGTTGTCCTTGGAACTCAAGGGACCAGTGAAAGCTGCTCTCAAGCAAGGAATGGTTGGAGAAAATCTGGCCATAATTTCCTCGGAGTTGGGGGAAAAAATGAGAAAGCACCCTGTTCAGTAAGTGCTTGGTTTCTGCGGGAGGACCATTGCATATCACGTTGGACTTGGGGAAGCAGGAAACAAAATATAACAAATGAAGCTCTGAGGTGCTGTCGCCTAATTTTGTTCTCTCTGTTGAGGCATAAAACGGCCGCAGGATTCATTATGCTGGCGTGCACCACACTGAGAAATGGAAATTAAATTTCAATTGATCTAGGGGCCAACTTGAATGAAACCCGCACTCTGTTAGACCCTGCAGAGAAATGAATTTATAAGCAGTATGCTTTAATTCCGTTAACATCTTTTTTGTACCCGCACAAATTCTCATGCATGCACTCTTACCTCCTTGTCACAGAAAATTGATTTAACATTCAAATTATGTGTTTTTTTTTCCTTGTGAGCTCTTCTAACCAAGTGTTTCTTAAAATTCTCCCCCCTCGGTTTTCAAAGAGATGTTTTTACATTCTCAAAGGAATTGAAAAAATGTAGTGGGAGCAATATTTTTGCTTCTCATTTCAGAACTGCAGTACAAGAGTTTTATTCATAAACGGGGATACGTGAAATTCAGTTGCTCTACGTGTACATGTAGGTCCAGCAGAGTTTTCTGGTTGGAACTATTCCTCAAGACCATTGCACTTTGGTGAATGTACTGTTGTACACTACGAGCTCTGCTAATTCTTTTGGAGCATTGATCTATTGATCAGCTCACATAGTTAAGTGTGTATTTGGGTCTCCCGGTTGATGAACCAGTTAATTTTTAGAACTGAAATCACAAAAAAGATAGGTTGGTCAAAAGGTCGCTCTTCAAGTGAGAGAAAAGAAGTGCATCCTGTGCGTATAGTGACTCCTTCAAAAGCCTGCCGGCTCAGGTTACCCAGGTTCTGTAAAACTGTGTCGCATTCAACCCCACCTCTGCACTCTGGCGGGATAAGAAACTAGATCCCCCTCTGATGTTGATCACATGTATGCAGAGCTGAGACGAGTGGCCATCGATTTCTGGCGGGGACAATGTTGTCCATTTGATGCAAATCTTACAGAGTGAGCACACACGGAGTGGGCAGCGTTTAGCCTCACCTAGCCCTGTTGAGGTCTTCCCGTAAATGGATGGCGGTCCCAAAGTGCGCATTTTCCTAACACCGTAGGATCGAAGTACAGGCTTTGGTGAATTGATCTCTGCTGGCAGTCTTTGGAATACCTCAGATAATATGAGCACGGACACGTACTTGTGAGTTTTTACTTTTTTCATTTCGGGGGGGGGGCATGATAAATGTGCATATATGCGCCTATGGGGGCTCCAGTGCAGTTCAAATATTGCCTGTCACGTAGATGTACATGTAAGCCTCCAGCATATTTATCGTCCTTTACACTCTGTTCTGGAATTTTGCAGCACTAAGATTTGTTTTAAGGATGCTGGCAGGAGTCCTTCTGCCCAGTAGGGAGGCAGTGTTGACTTCATTCCTGCCCGGCCACCGATAATTTTTTTCCGCTGCAATGCAAAAAGTAGCAAAAACTGCCACTTAGCAAGTTACATGTACATGTATAGAATACATTTAAATGTACGTTTTTTCATAATAAATGATTAAAAACTCTAGTTTTTTATTGAGAAAATGTGTATGTTTATTCAGTGCTTTTGGCAGTAAGCAGGAATGGAACTGTTTGTAATTATTACCCAAGCTGATGACCAAACTGCTAAATGTATTTCAAAAGAAATTTTTTTAACCACTCTGATGTGACGGGTTATGGTAATTGTAGGTACATGTATGTTATAAACAACTCAACGACTACATGTTCGTGTATCTGCCTACCCAAATAACCCGGTTTTCCTCTTTGGAATGGAGAAGCAGTTGCATCTGTGTGTCACGTCTTAGGACAATCACCGCGGTGATCCGTTGGGTTGTTGCTGTAAACCCTTATTCTGAAAATGAATGACCACACAGTATCCAATCTTGCATGTCTCCTACTTCTCGGCCTGCGATGCTCTGCCAAAGAATCAAGTACAGTGTACATGTACCTGTACTGTAGATATATGTACCTGAAGATTCCACTTGGTATGAGATGGCCTGTCACAAGAAATATTCTGTGGAGCATGAGCATGCATTTGAAAAAAACGAACCAAACAACAATTTTATTTCCAATTATGACAAATGTAGGTTACAGAGGTTGATACTTCATATATTTTGTTTTTCTTTATTTGTTAATGCCATTTTAGATATTTCTGGGGAACTGATTGAAGTTGGAATCCTTTGTATACACTCCATCCTTGTGTGTCTTTACTCTCTTTTATATGCTGACAAACATGCCGACAAAGCGAGGAACAAATCGAAAGTGCTAGAATTGAAGACAAGAACTGTCATCATCCTGAACACACAACCATCTGATACAAATAACTGCATACTACGTCACCACCGCTCGTGGGCGTCTGTCACCAAAGCCACCCGAAACTCCCAGCCCAAAGCGTGGAGAACCTTAACGAGCAGTAACGAGATCTTAATGGGGTGTTTAGTATTCACAGCCCGGGGGGGGGAGGCTCAAACATTAGAGTAAGCACTAAAACCCAAGAGGTGCTGTGAGAATCGTTCATCCAGACCGGCTAACCTTAACATTTTTTTTTCCTCTGGTTGTTACCAACCAGCCATTTATGGTTTGCCATGTGGACCCGACTCGCTGTGGCACAGCAGTTCTGTTGAGAAATAGCCAATCTGACCAGGCCCCTGTGATCAGGAAACACCAAGCGGTCTCCCCTCCCCTGCCCCTCCCACTGTGCTCAGACTGCAGTAAAAATGAGGAGGATTTTACAGCGCCTTGCAGGGCCTGTGCACACTGAGCATCCTAACAATGTCAGTGCATTTCAGACTCACAGATGGAATCGCAGTCTCTGTTTTCTAATTTTAGAGCTGCAAATACAGCCCTGAAATTCCAAACTGAAGGTGCGTACATGTGTGTCGAAGTCTTTTTTTTTCTTTTGTAGTTCACATGCCTCAGAATTGAGGTTGTGGTTTTCACCGAGTTCTTTCTGTTGACTGGATATTTGCCCATGCGCTTTAACTATTACAATATAAATTTATTTGTGCTAACTCACCAGATGTCAACATTCTTTTTTTTTAGCAACCTTGGAACAAACATGCTTTGTTTAACATTTTCAGCATGTCTGTATGTACAAAACATCTGCAGAATTTATGAACAGATGTGTGGTGCATATGTACTGGTATGGTACATCTTACAGAAAAGTACTCGTACTTACAAAGTGTGCAAAGACCTGTATCTGAAAGTACATTGATCAGATCAGCAGGACACACAACAACATACAGTACTTCAACAATGTTTATGTTACTCGCCAGTGTGTTGAAAAGTCGAACACAATATTGAAATGCAAATACTGGTATCTATCGTAATATAAACACCAGCCAATGTTGAACTCATAACTCATTCTTTGTTTCAATGCCTCTCTGAACATCTAGGATAATGTTTCTGAAGTACACTGTACCATCTCACGACTAGGATATGACCGACAGTGTTTCGTCTGGTTTTTTTTGGGGGGGGAGGGAGAAGGTGGCTGGTTTATCATTTCTTTATTTGGTCTGATGGAGGTTTGATGATGATGAACTCTGTTGCTAATGATGCCTTTTGTTTGAATTAAAAGAGCTTTAAATCCCATCTGACAGATTTTAAAACTTGCGTTTGTAGCCACAAGTGCTGGTTGAAACAAAACATCAAAATATGTTGTGAATTTCACAACAATCAGTCAAAATATAAATAAAATAAAAAAGCGGGTAGGAACAAAAAAAAAGCAGGTGGGGATGAGAAGCTACTTTATATTTTTCTTTCAATATTGCTCTGCACCTCTTTGCCCTAAAATGGCAATAATATTGACAAATATGGTAAAAAGCTTGAGAAACCAAATACACGATGTAGAAGACTTGAGTTTTCTTCCCAGTTCCTTGTTTAAAATAGGGAGAGAAAAAGAAACTGAGGGAACCTGTTGACCAGTATTCTTACACAGGAAATTGCTCAACAATTCCCGTGGCAGCTTCTCCTTGACATGCGTGCCATATATTGCCTACATTGAGCCTCTTTTGAGGCTATTAGCCACTAATGGATGGATGCTTCTCTCTGCCACCAATCAATAGCCACTAGTGGAGCTTAACAATGTCTCGCCTCATTGACTGGAGCCAAGGTTTCCCCTGGATTGGATCATAATCGCACACCTTGCCGAGGTCTTATCATGTGGATCCCAACATTCACAGTGTGGAAAAAGTGGTTAGGTGGTGTTGTGAAGGGATGGCATGCATATTTTATGGAACAAAACCTGATTAGCAGCATTCCTGCTGAGCGGGTCGAGGTGTCACTGATATGAAATGAGCGGTTAACATTACCCGCAACAAGCATGTTCAGAGTTTCAAGTATTTGTCCTGTCGGATCAGCTTTTCAATGCTTGACATGCCCAGTTCATGGCTGTCATTGAATCCACTGTTTTCTCGCCAGGATCTTATGAACTTCACAAAAGACATTTTGCATCTAGTGCTTCATATGGCAAACCTCTGTCACATCGCTACATGTACATATTCAAAACAATATACTGGTACCCACATGTACCGGTCGCATGCTACCCAGTTGCATTACATAAGAGGTTTTGCCCTGTGGTCTTTTTCTGGATAATGGTAAACCTACAGTATTTGCTGCCAAAAATTATTAACAACAAACATGTGTATGTTCGTGTAGTTCATTGTAAAAGAAAACTGCTGTGACATCCCTTGGAGAAAAAACAAACATTTTTTTTTGTATGGAGGTCTGCAGGTGGGGATTCTTTTAGGATTAGCTGTACTTCTGTTTGTCTTTGTGTCAGCCGATCATGTTTTCCCTCTGGTTTTTGGCTCCCATCTCCGTGTTGAACCACCTGCCCGCATCTGTAGGGCAACACTATGTTGAGTCGGTTGCTCTGCGGCCGGGCAGCCGACAACCGGAAAGTAAAATGCCAACATCCTTGTATTCCGGGTGGCATTGCGCCGGTGCAGGTGCATCGTCAGGCTGCTCGTGGCTGGCCGGATTATTTTATGCCCCCCCTCCCTTGTCGTGGGAGGGAAGACAGGCTGGGGCCTCAGCAGCAGCGCTGGGGAATCCATGTAGGGCTGGCAAGAAAACAAGTAGGAGTGGAGCTGACTTTGCAGCTTGAACCAATTCCACCTTCCCCATTTCTAATGACATATGAAAGCTGTGCTTCCTGTTTATCCTTGCTGCTACATGTACGTGTTATTGCCATTAGCTTTCATAAGTGTGTGTGTACCGTGCCAGAACAAGCCATTTGTGCAGAATTTGTATCCATACACATGTACATGTACGTGTACATGCACTTGTATGTACATGGATGTACTAAAAACAGGGTATAAGTGATTGGGGAGGGTACATGTATACGAATAGTACGTGTACATGTATATGTAAGTATGTCTTTTATCTGAGATCTCTAAAGCCACTTAGTCCTTCAGTTTTTCACTCCATAGGCCTGAGGGAGATCAAGAGAGGGCGCAATTTTCCTAGCAGCAGAGGCTTCTTACATGTGGAAGGGAATTGCACTTTGCTGGTTCATTATTAACCAATATGAAGTGTGTGCGTTGCAGCCGCATTGCTTCCAATGAAATGAACACCCCCCTTTAACATGGCTTTTTTCAACTGATGACGGGATGCATTTGCTCGAGGAGTATGGTGACTAAGTTTTCAGTTGGCCAAGTATCTGCACACATGTATACTAAACTCAAGACTAGTACATGTACATGTAGGCCTACCCAGCACAAATGTGTACAGTGGTTAGTTTCTGGTGTGAAGTTACAGGTACCGGTACATCTATAGTGCATCAGATTTTAACTGTAAATTTGGCCTTTATGGTATTTATGTAGAGTGACATGTATACGGAGTAGTTGCTGTCATGACATGCAGTAATGGATTTTTTTGATTGAATAAAAAACTTGCACATCTTTAGGGAAAAAAAGTCACCTCTCAAGTAAATGTCCATCTACACATGTAGATATAGTTAAGTTCAACTATCTCACCAGCAAGTTATTGCATCAGTAGCAGAATTTACAGTGTCTGTGTGTGTTCTCGTTTGTTAAAAAACAGTCCAGTCTCCCTTGTCCCAAAGGTTCAGCCAGCAGTGTTTGATTTTCGCTTATTACCCTCACACACTTGCCCCTGTAGAGCCTCTGTGTTTTTATTGGGGTATCGAAGAAACACAAGATCTGCCTGGCAATCACGTCAAATGTTTTTTTTTTTTTGCTGTTGAGGCTGTACTAATGCGTGTCACCGCATCAGGGCCCTGACTTTTCTGGGGTGGAGTTTGGAGACTGGCTGCTTGAAACCTTTGATCAATATTTACTGGATGAGTCGTGCACTCGCTAACACGACACATCATCTGTTTTTATTAGAGTAAGTAGCTACAGCTGTAAGTACTAGTACATGTACGTACTCATAGGTGCTCCAATAGCATGCCTATTAGAGGAAGTACCGTACATATACTCTGGGTCTTTTGGTTGTTCAGTGTATAAAGGAGAGTGGAATTTACCTGTAGGCCTACATGTACGTACTTCCAGAAAAGTATTGATAAAAAGGCCCCTTGGCTTGTCATGAAATTATATTTTGGATTGCCGGTGCGTAACTTACGGTACTGTACATATTCAGGTATACATGATCAATCTTGAACAGATTGCCATTATTAAAATCCCAGCCCCTGGTTTTTGAGGATATTCCTGTCATTTCTAATATCAAAGGTACGAGTTGAATCGTTCCTTCTGTGGGACAGGGTGTCAGTGTCTCGCATTCAAGTAAATAAACGTGCCCTCGTGCACATATTGATGTCCCACTCACTCTCCAGCAGAAGTTGCTGAGCAATTTTTTTTGGGTTCATTCTTTTTGTCGCTTCAGGCCGGGTAGTCTTGAAAGCCTTAGCTTTTGAAATAGATCCAGCACTCGAAATCCGCGGCCCTATTTGCGCCACCCGATTTGCGAAACTGAAACTTGCCCAGCTCAGATACCCCGAGCAGTAGAATTTTAATGAGGACTTAAGTGTATTGTGATAAGATACAATGCTTGCAATTAATACCAGCAACTTCTTCACATATGGCGCTCTATTAGAAGTAAATGTGCATACACCTGGTAATTGGGAGACAAACAATCCAACAAGCTTACAGTTTAGCTTTCAGTGTTTAGAAAATTAAAAAAAAACCAATACCAGCAAATAAAAACAATTATGTGGAATTTGTGCTGAAAGTACATGTAACATATTCATACTTATGTACTAATCTAAGGCCTTTTGTATAATTTGCTTTTTAAAAAACAACACTCATATGTGCATGTACATAAATCTTTTGGAAGATTTTATTGTAAAATCTTTGACAAGTTGTCATTTTTGTAGATGTTACCCAGAACATGAAGATGATACTCTTGCCTCCTGAATTGATCAAGCTGTCAGCAGTCCAGAATGTCACTGATTGACATAATTATAATGCCTGTTCTTATAGCATATTTAATAACTGACAGAGATCTCAATGCACTTTTTATTATTATCCCTGCACAGAGGGATCACAATTAAACATTCCAGAAATCATCTCAGCTCCCTGGGGAATATACTAGCTGATGCTGCTACATGTCAGGTGCAAACAGCTAAACATAACCATATCTTCCCTCACAGGTATTAATTTACTCTTGGGTGGAGAGGGGCACATAGGTGTAACTTTAGTGACTTGCCCAAGATCGGAACGTGTTGGCACCAGCTGGATTTGAACCCCCGACCCTATGATCAGAAGCTACATACAAACCCTAACCACTAGGTCACACGCCTCCATATATACAAGTACATATATGCAGAATGACAGTTGGGAAGCCATTAACATCATCTTGTCTCGTTATTCTGGTCTTCAAATCAGAGAGCTGACAGCATCACAAGTGATATGCGAATGAGGCTTCCTTCAGGCTTCTACTCTTCAGTCATCTTGCTGTTTATCCCTCCTATGCCTTCCTTCCTAATCTGTCCTGCCACTAGCCTGAGGGGAAATGCTACCCGAAAAGCCATGGCTTGCCAAGTGACCACTGTGCTTGGAAATGTCATAATGGGCCACTTTAGGATGGGGCTTTTAATTGAATTTTGGCGTGGACGTGTTTGTTCTCACAGTTTCTCAGCCCAGCCAGGAAGCAGCTATAAAACACAGCAAGCACTATAAAAAGGAGATTCACAGTAAAGTAATTGAAATCACGTGTCACTGCCTAGAAAAAATTTTGCAATTAAAAAAAAAAGACAAACCCTGGGTCCCCACTCCAACAAAGGGTCAGTATAAGCCTAATTGCGTGTGACTTATTCAATATAAATTTTCTAACTGCAGATGCAGAAATGATCGGAATTAGTTGAATGTATGGATATTAGGTTTGTGCGAAATGAAATAAAAAGACCCCGTCCTTTACTTGAAGTACTCCTCCCTCACCATAGGAGAGACAATTTCTTGGGCATTGTTTAATCTGGGCTGTAAATTCCAATTTAAATCAGTCGCACCTGCTCAGGGCATCCTGAGCCAAACATAAACCATTCTGCCCAGACAGTGATTCCCCCCAAGGGGCAATTTTGTTTAAAAGCATGCCATCTCCTGCCCCCCACATTGGATTGAACTTCCATGACACCCATGTACATGTATGTCATTCCTTAAGGTGCTCAACACCTGTTTGAAGTAAATGACATTGAATTCCCTCCACCCCTGATTCCCAGTTTCTCCCCCCCCCTCCCACTGTCTGGGTCTCTGACGTGGGCTTTCGACCCTAAATATTACACCTCATCAATTCCCCAAGGTAGGCATTCAGTGGACCATTGCTGTGGGTTACACAGATAAACAAGAGCGTAAGTTCAGAGTAAATTGTTTCACCTACCAGTCACGGCCTGACCCTGAGGATTACACTGCATGTACTTGCAAGTAATTACAGTACATGTACATGTACTTATCATACACCTGGTACCCCATCTAACATAGCAGACCCACCTTTCACCCTGTCTAACACAAATAATCCTAATAGTGTCGCGTGTGTTGACGTGGAGTCAAAGCATTGAACCTTCTGGAGCAGTCGACCAAGCTTACATGTAAGTTCAGGATCAGAAACCAGATTCTCTTAGTTGTGTTTTGTGCTACCCGGTTCTTAAGATGCCACTCCCTTCAGTGAGTCAAGTAACTGAGGTAAGCATTGAGCCACCCACTCCCTCCTTTTTCAGGAGCCAAGGGAGGTTGGATGGTGGGAACGAAGGTTAAAAGCTTGAATTCAAGGCTTGCTCTGTATTACCTAACTGAACATCTACACTGTAGGTATACTTAATGTGGCAGTGGATGTGGGAAGAATTGTGGCTTGTATACACATACACAAACTGTTTTACAAAGGATTCCTTTTGACGGTGTTTGATGGTAACTTTTGTTGGGATCTTCTTGATAAATTTTAATGCATGGCTTTATTACATGAATGTATACCCGACACGTGTCCATGTGCACTTGTAGAGTCTACGTGTACATCTGAATATCTTGAAGTTTATGTAGGTCATGTTTGACCACTTGAAACAACTTATATGTGAGACCATTCATTGATCCATCATTTGGTTATCGTTCTCTGCTTCTCCCACGCCTCCGGCCCTTTTGTTCAATGTCACCCCTCCCTCCAGTGCACTGAGTGGTTTAAAACCATATTTTACCCAGACATCAGCAGATATCAGGACAATAAAGGGTCCGAATTCCTAAAACTACATCAAACATGTTTAAACATCATCTCCAAATACAGACAGCTAGGTTGAAACGATCTAAACCGCAAAATTCCTCGAAATGGTCAAAAACGGGAGCAAAATCTGAAAGAGGGCGCTTCTTATGCATAGCGCCCTCTTCGGCTATGTTTGCATAAAGGTTTGCACTGTTCCTTCTGCTGTACCGGTGCGGTATTAAAACTCTCTTTGTTGTTGATTTGGGGTTAAATAAAGATTAATTGAAGGTTTCAGCAATTTGCAAAAGCATGTTTTATGGGTGCTTTTTGTTTAATGTATGTTGGTTTCGTACCCCAATTTAAAAGCCAGTCAAATAAATTCTGAAATAAATGGTTGAGTTTACAGTTTTCTAATTACGTCTTCATGAAATGAATGAAATACCTGCTGGAGTTATTTTTGCTTTATCAAAGGAAGTAATTAAACGGCGCATCTGCAAATTGCCTTTTGCCAACATCATTAGTTTTTTTCTCTTTATGTCATATAAAACCGAGTAACTGAGTTTGGCAAACTCCATTTTCCACTGCTTCTACTCGCAACTCATCTAATATTGTGTCCATTCGCCGGGTTCCACTTCGTCTAGGGGATTAACTCTCGGGCGAGTGCAAACATCAGCTTCATCCTTTTTGGACAAGCCTCTGCAACCGTAATTGATGATGTGTCATTTGATTTGGAGACGGCTGATTTTCAAAATTAGAAATAGTTCATCAAAGAAAATTTGTTGAATGCTAAGGGGGGCAGTGACTTGTTGGGTTTAATACATTTCTCCCGCAGTGCTTTTAGTTGCTTGGAAATGTACAGTTCGGTAAACTTTCCCTTTAGGTTGTAGTCTGCTATAATTTCTCCAGCAACGATAACAGTCTGGCCCCTTGTGCGCGATCCATCCTGTGTTTACGTATTTATTCCAGATCGTTAGAGAGTTCCATCTTCCTGGCCATTGAAGACGGAAAAATATGAAATATGTAGCTTTGCAAGTTGAGGTTTTTTTCAAGGAGTCGGATGGCTATATGTGGGTTGGTTTTAGGTGGGAAAAGTTCTGGGAAATAAAGGTCTCTACTGAGTTATGATAAAGCCATTAATTGTCTGCTCTACATCACAATGACAGCTGAGTGACCTTTTTTTTTTTTGACTGGACAAAAATCAGTCAAAGTTGCAAGTACCGGTGTATCTGGCCTTCCCCTGAGAAAGTACGTCTGGTTGGTTAAAGATAAGTGTTTACTTTTTTTTCTCTGGTCAAATACTGTGCTCCATTCCGGTCAAGTTTATAAAAAAATCAAACTTTGTTCGTTGGTATTTTTATTTTGGCAATACATCCAACATTCCATGCAGTCAGGGGCAAATTATCCTTATTTCATCGCAATTGGGAAAGTAAAGCACAACTCAGATTTCATTTCGTCAAAAATGTAACTGGCTCTGACACTTTATTATACAATGCGATGACATAAACCTTGCGGGATCGGAGAGAAAAATGTACGGCACATGTCGTTGAATTGTGTGGACTATTCATGTTAACAGAGGGCACTTGTTCGCTTGCGATTAACAATATATTTAGTGAAAACATCGATCAAAATTTCATCTTGTATGGGTGTCAGGGGCATTTTTGCAAATTTACTACAATTTTACCTTGACAAGGCATATTTACTCTCTTGATATGTGACAAATTTATGGCATTTTACCATGGGTGCTAGAAGGTACTCTTCAAAATGTGTTACTGTAAATATTTTTAAACAGATGTATTTTGTGCTATTTTAGTTGACTTTTTTTCAATGTCATGTTACTGTATCATTCAAGAATCGACCCACATCATACTCTACACCATTTAGAACCATTGAAACAAAATGTGAATCTTTTTTATTTTCTACTCGTGTTAGCTTATACATTAAAACTGTTATATCTCAGAAACAGAGCATGAAATTTCAAAATAAAGTTTTGTACACTTAAAACTGGATTTTTGGACTCCAGTGAAGAGGCTTTTGTTGAAAATTGAAAAATATAAATCAGACCGAATGTCTGGGTCTTAAACCTCTGTGTACTCCTCACCGAGTGTTCACGCACATCATGCCATCTCACCGGGCTTCACAGTCCCTGGTCCCACTGACCTGTCATTGATCCCAGAGGCATCTCTCCAAGCCCCAGTGGCAATCGATCTACCCCTTCCACCTCCCCTCCCTTCCCCACCCCCAGTACACGATATGTTGCCCTGCTGTGCTGCCAGTGCCATTTCCTGTGAGACGCAGTAAGGATGCTGTGTGAATATGTGGTCGGAATGTGGATCATATGTCATCGGTTGCTTGAGGATGATATCAGCTGAACGGTCCCCTTCGGATTGTCAGTTGACTGTAGAATGGTGTCAGTAAAACTAGACTTAGGCTGTGATGTTAGCTTTGTAACTGTAGAGATACATGTATGCGTAGTTTACACATACACTGCACTGTATGTACTGTACATGTACTGTGCTATGAAGTGTCATACCATACATGCGTAGTGATAATTTGCTGTATTGGTGTCACGCATTACTCTGAAAGTACCAATTGGTACATGTATGTACTCCGTATTCATGCTGCTCAGCACAAGTTCTAAGTGATTCCTTGGCAACAGTAGAGGTCAGAAGTTTATGGATTCAGTGAAATAAAGAGAGTGCTTGATAAATGTAGACACGATCACCAAATGGAATCAACTGTTAGTTTGCAGGGAACTGTGTCGAGAACTGTCGGCAGAGTTACATATAAGTGAAGATGTGAATGCTTCCTTTACCTGGAAAAAGTTTGATTACTACATTGTACATGTAGGTGTGTATGTATGCACATGTACGGTACATGTCTTTGTCAAGTTCGCTTGTGTTCATGATGTTTGGGAAATAGCCTCTGGCATTTTTTTTCACCAATTTGATACAGCTGATGTGCTTTTCTGAGGGCATTGACCCTTGCATATGTTTACTCAATTTTTTCCCCCCAAGGAAAGTATTTGCAGCCATCTTCCTACGAGTGTCCCGTCACCAGACCCCGTCCACCACCCGCATCATGTAAAATGATCCTTTCTGTTGTCCATTCTGTCCACTTCTGTGTATGCACTTCTATATAAAACGTGCAACCTCGAGGAAAGCTAAGTTGTTTAACCAGGACCTTAAGAGTAATCCAGCCCTTTGAGGTCACAGTAGTCAACTTAGACAAGTCCTCTCTGAAATTACCCATGTGTTTTTACCTTTGTGGCACACTGGGCACTGCCAGGTTGGAGTTCAGGATCTTGCAAACTCTCCGCTGAAGGTAGTTAAGTCATTATCCAATCAGCTGTCAGCACTCGTATCATACACATGAAACCAGTACCCAAAATGCTACTGTTTATAGTCCACAGGTACCTGCAGGCTAAATTAATTTCACCACTTGGAGTTCGGGGCGGGGATATTGTCTTCCACGACTGACGTCTTTATTGACGGTTTGATGTCCCTTTGGCAAGCAGAGAAGGTGGGGGGAAATCTGGCTTTTAGTGAATGGAACACGTCAGGAAATTTATTGTGCATGAGTTGCCGAGATTGCTTTTATATTGCTGGCCTTAGCTTGCAGGGAGATAAAGGAATGATATTATTCGGATTTGCCGCCAGCTCCGAAGTAAGCCCAACAACTTTGCTGAAGCGCTCCCTTTGAAGCAAACATTTCAAATATCCGTATCATGGGCTAAAGGGAGGCAATGGTGGAGGCCTGTGGCTGTGAATCTGACTTAATAAATGACACCCTTATTGGAACGTCAATAGTGATTGGTTTAAACAGGATCCATCCATCCACTTGGTACTCACTTGTTAGTGATACTATCTTATGGGTTTTTCTTTTGTAAACATGGATTGTCATTAAATTAAAGCTGTTTGGCTTGGGCCCAATATTACAAATCTCATGCTCCAGTTACGTGTAATTTGGATGTGAATCTTTTTGTTTCACCCAGTCATTTGTTCTTGTAACACGAAGCCTTCAAGGTTTTCTTTCTCCCGCCCAGGAAAAGGGTTAGTGGGTTTTCTTCATTCAAGCCTTAGATAGTACTCTTTCCCCTTTACTGTTTCTTTTCTTTTTCAATTTTTTCCTCTCGAACAAGACCAATTTTGAAAGGTTATTTACTGCCTAATTTTGTAGCCCCAAAGTACATGTTATTACATGTAAGTACAGAAGCTCGCTGCAGCACATTCTCAATCAGGTACATGTAATACCATAACACATATTGGCCCTGTTCTGAACAAGGGCTATTCTCTGTAGAAGTCTTGGTAGCAGTGGTGGTTAGTTGAATCAGCTAACGTGTACATGCACATGCACATGTACATGTACCTCCTGTTGCTCTGTACACCTCTGCATTGTACAGGTGTAATGTACAAGCTCGCCAGCTTAACTCATTCACTATTCAGATGTAATGATGGCAGTAGATTGGCTGTTCAGTGCTTAAGTACTGATACATTTACATGTACTACACTGTATGTGCATGTAACTTTTTTTACTGACATGAGAAATCATTCATAATGTCCTTTTGTATACATGTACGTGTACGGTGTACCGGTGCCACAGCTTACATTGCCTCACAGGAAAGGCCAAGATATGGATACATGTTGAAGGCCATGGGAGATGCATCGCTGGAAAGGGCTGTTTAAAGGAGGGGGGGGGGAGATGGCTTGATCTGCATGATTGGACAGTTGGGAAAACAGGTGAGGCTTGATGCAGAGCAATTTTAACTGAATGGGGTGGGATCTGGGGAATCTGGAGCGGGGTTGTTGACCGGACCACGTAGTGCAGTGCTGGGCACGGCTGCAGGCTGCCAGTGGCAGGAGCCACATTATGGTCAGCTCACTGTCTCATCTTGCCTTGCTGGATAATGAAATTGATCAAGAGTGTCTCCAGAGTTCAGGTGTCTTGTTTAGTCTAATTCAAACATGAGAGGTAAAGTCCCGTAAGCATACATGGAACAAGTCGGTATAGGATGTTGCCTGTGTAACTTGAATTGTATGGCATTCTGCTGTTTACGTGCAAAGCTAGGAATAGACCTTTACTTTACTTTACTATATACTTTATTCTTTAATCAGGCCTGTTGAATCTCGTACATGTAGCTAGACGGAAACCAAAGAGGTAAAAGGCAGGGATAGTATACAATTCGAAATGGCAGGTCTTAATACAGTTATGATCCTTTTCTTCAAACTTTCTTACTAGATAGGAGAAAAAATCAAGCTTTCCATCAATAAGGAAAAAAAAAAACAAAGAAGTTCTTTCAATCTTGTAATTACATTCATTTGTACATGTATCAGCTCACTCTGTAACCACGGGAAAATAGCATCTACATGCAGATCCTGTCAAACTGCTCTTGTCAAACTTCCCAATCAGTTTCCTGTTTCGGTAATCCCTTCCGGTCGCCTCCAGCTTGTAAGTCATCAACACCCCGGCCTGGCAGTGTGGCACCTTGCCCGCCACACCTGAATCATTCATTGGCAGTTTCCTCCCTGCTCTTGCAGTGTACCCTCATCAGAGCCCATGGATTTTAGCACCCTGACATGTGGTCAGCGAGGCACACAGACCACATCTCCTAGGGGAATGGACCTACATGTTCAGAGTCAACCTTGCCTAACATAAGTTATTTCCATCCATAGCACACCCTCACAACTGCTTGACTTTCTATCTCTTGTATCTTATTACTTAATAATCTTATTAATCTTAACATTACATATATATACCAAATTTCTCATCACCGCTTCCCCTGTTGTCAGCACTTGCATCATCTGTGCATCTTCAACAATTAATTTTTCCTTTTTTTTTTTTTAAGTAAGGTTTGTTTACTTTTGTACTGTAAATGAACCATTACATTGCATGAGGTTAGAATGGGGCCAAACAGTAAAACTCAGCTTTCAGAATGACTTGCATGTACACAGGTACATGTACGGGTACGTAGATGTATATGTACTTGCAATACTAAGACAGAGTTGACACCTTTGATATCCACATGTAAATCTGCCCTTATCATTGGCATCTTCTCAATTACCTCCGCTTTGACATACATGTATACATGTACATGTATTGTAGGTGTTAGTCTTAATTTGTTACCCTTGACTTAGCATGCAGTCAGCCTTCCTACAGGTACATGTACCTGATGAATGTACCACAGGCCGACAACTGCAACAAGTGCACAAAACTCTCAGACTGCAGCCTTGTTCAATTTTGCAGGTATCTGTTCCTCAATTTCCACACCCCCCTTCCACACTTTTTCGTTCGGGTATGCTTTGCAAACATTGACTTGGCTCCTGGTCAAGGTTGGCCTCTCAAGGCCTTATCTCCCTCCACTTTAAAATTCCATTGTGGCGGTTAATTGCCTGCGCGTTCTGCATCAGTAATCCCCACTGCCTGTCCTCAACGATCAGTTCGTGGTCACCAAGGTAATGCTTCAGTAAGAAGTTGACTAAGCATTTATAAGTGGCAGTATTTAGGGAGGGTGTTAAATTGCCATTTCACACCTCCAGCACAGCTTGCTGAGGAGCCTTTTTCAATATTACGCTTCGCTTCGCTTCGTGTGGAGGATACCTCTGTCTGCTGGAAAACTCCCAGTGTGGGCTCAAAATCAAGTAAGCTTTCCATCTTTATTTTGTAAATGTGTGAGGGGGTGCTTGGCTTCCATGAAGACTACATGTACATGTAACACACAAACGTGTACATGTATACGTGTACACTGTACATGTGCTGTATGTCCCGTAAAAATATTATCAAATACATGTGCAGTATGCAGAAATAGTGTACTGCTTTTGTGTATACGTAATGATGTAAAATATGCAAAAAGACCCACACATACGCGCGAACAACCCCCGGTTTTACAGCACCCCTGTTTCAGACCTTAACCAATTTTTCTCAGGTGTACCGTTTTTTCATCCACTAGGTTTTACGGCATCACACGCTCCATGGGTGCAGCACATGTACTGATGCATGTGTGGCACTTGCGTTATTGACCTCACCACTGTTATCAACCTTCCAGACACGTGGCAGGTGTCACAACTCCCAAAATTGCTCGTTTGACAGCAGGTCACAAGTAAAATGAGCAACATCCAGGATCTACCGGTACACACATACTTTGTATGTGGATAAACTGGCAACAGTGATGGATTTATGTAGAAATTGTGTCTTCTCAATCAAAAACTTGACAGTTTCACCTGTAATTTTAAGGTTTTGTAGGCCATTGAACTACTTTAGTATGTGTAGAGGATGCCATCATACGTTGCTCGATGGAGAAAGGGCATGCCAACTTATGGAAATGTTCATAAAACCCAAAATTAGATTTAAACTAAAAACTTGTCAACAAATGACACGGGTACGCAAGAAAAGGAGTGGAGTAAGGAGAGTTTTTCTGTGTCTAGTGCAATGTTGTTACCCTTTCAGAGTATTTGCCACCATGAGAGTTGAGCAGTGTCAGACTACGGACTTGACTCGGGCTTCTAATCCTTCTTTCGTATGCTCACATTGACGCATTGTTATCACAACCCAAAAGCTGTAGCCTGGAGTCCCCTGCAATTACCTGCATGGCGTCTCTCTGACGTCAGCCTTTCAGGAAACCTGAAAGGCTGCGTTATATATGTGACCTGCTCTGCAAAAAAGGGTTTTCAGTCGCACAGTGCCAGAACGTGTAATGGCCTGTTCTATTTGGAGAGGGCAAAATTTCCTTTAAAAATGTGATTTTGTGTTTTTTCCTTTAACAGCTTCTGTAATATTTATTTTTAGAATTTGTGACTGCAAACATGGATACTGATGAATAAAGATGAAAAATTAATCATTCAGTAGGAAATCCCACCATATACACTGTAACACTGTGTTTCCAGGCGCTACACTTTATGAGCTTTTTCTCAAAAGTACTTTTAATAAATCTGAAAATGGGGATATACAAATGTCTATATACCGGTATCTCCAGAACACAGCACACTACAGGGGTCATTCATATATCAAATCATAGCTTTTGATGTACAGAATCCAGCCATACATGTGTATAAAAATTCGTAACCTGAATCTGGCTTAGTACCCATTTTTCTACAGCTGGTCACATATGGCTGTTGCATAAATTTGATGACAAATATTGTTGGGCACATTTGTGGTTGATGTAACCTAATCTGGCAATTGGCAGTGTTGTGTCGGCTTCTTTGACTTAGAATTTACCAGTACTATGCATGGAGGATTTTGGAGGCTAAATTGGTGATTGATTTCTCCATCTAATGTTCACCATGTTGTAAACAGTACATTGCGCGTCCCATCTGCTTCAGCCGATTTTGAATTTGGTCCATCCAGTGTCTAAACTTTTGTAACTGACATTAACCAGTCTGCAGGTGTTGCACATATATCGCAAATGTGTGTAAGCAGCTTTTTGGTTGCGAAAATTCAACTGTAGGCTAAGCGATATTTGGCTTTCACTCTGAGACATTTCCTCTTTTGCACCAGTGTAACCACTTACAATTTCTGTCTGTGTTGTCTGTCTGTGTTCCATCCCCCCAACCAGCGTTTGAGGTGATGTCCACGATATGATACGAGTTTCTTTGTGGTGCATTGTTATGTCAAATGAAAGCATCGCTTTGAATGAATAAATTGCTACTCTGTGCATGAATACATGTCTCAATAATTACATGTAGAGTCAGCCCGGAGCACACGGCTCGAATGCTCGCCGAGGATTGTGATTCTGTCTCTTGGATAACTTGGTAATTGTCAGCATTCCCTGACCTTGAGATTTTACGGTAACATGTAACAGTACTTGCTTGCCAAATATGTCCACATACTTTCTACTTTTAAAACTGGATATTTGTGATATTTTGCTCTTTCTTTCTGTTTCTAGTCAATCCTGTATACACCGGTAATTCTTACCAGTGTATGCACATGTTCCAGGCCACACAATACAATTTATAAATATTTTTATGATTATTACATAAATCTTAAGCAGAAGAAAGTACATGTATCGGTATGCTGTACTGGTGGATACATGTGTGTAGCATTTACAATGCTTTCATTGTTGATTTCAAATGGTTTCACTACCAAGTACTTTTCAATGTTGTGTGCTTAGGGTTTGAACAGAGGAGTACCAGTGAGAAACGTCGAGGGCCTACAGATGTAGTATGTACTGTACACAAGTGTGTACATTTGTTTGTCCATATCCATTAATTACAAATTGATCTGGGCACCTGCACAGGAGTGTAGTCAAGTCGGGCATGCTTCGGGCTGCAACTGTTGACAGGGAGGAAACTGTTTTTGCAAGACCCCTTGGGACGCGGTCATTTGCCTGCATGCTCCACAGCCTTCCTTGGGCCTTCCTTGGGCTGACAGCAGCGGTGTAAACTCTCATGACAGATCACACAGTACCGACCGACTGATTAGTATTGCACGCTAATGCCCCCCGAATTGATTGAGTCAACATCGCTCCAAAAAAGTGCCAGCTCAATCCCGAGCCAATTAGATTAATATTTAGCCTTTTTTTTCTTTTAGGAGAGGGGGCATTTGTTTGTTTGGTTGTTTTTTTTTTCCCCTGATGATAGGGTAGGTGATTTGAGAAGGTATGGTTTTCCCACCCACTACAAGCATCAGCAATGCTGCCTCTTTTGAAGAGGATTGCTCACGAAGCCTTGGCGCTTCACATTTATGGATTGCTTTCGAGGGTATTTTGTCAGGGAAAGTATTTTGTAAGTGCATTGCTGTGTGTCTTGGCCAGGAGGGGATATTTGTGTACTTTTCATGTATAGGCTGTTCAGACATGTGCAAATACACTGACCAATTGCCTGAATAAAGGAGGGATCATATTTGGAGAAGTGAAGGGGGAAACCTGTCCTGTGTGAGTATGTCAAACTGAAAGGAAAGAAGCGACTGAATTTATCTGCGCACAGTGGAAATCTCCCAGTGCCTTTATCATTGAAGTTGTTTAGGAGGGTGAGGTGCTCTCTGATCCCTTATGGAAGAGACTCTGTGGTGGTGTTTTCCTTTGGATGGGGATTTTGGGCAAGGAAACTTTCAGGCCATTTTTCTCTGTTGGATATGTAGAATTTTTCTGTTGGGTGGAGGAATAGGGGAAGGAGTTGAGTTAAGAACATCTCTGTCTTATACCAGTACACACTTGCAACAGACATACACACGTAACAGTGTGTATGGTTATTTCTTTAATGGCTTTCCAATATGGGCAATTCACAATAGTGCGCCTCCAAGAGTTTGCAACGCGCATCCAATGTGCGGAATCTGTCGACCCAATGCGTGTTTGGAAAGGGTCAACAGATTTCTTGCATTGTGATTGGTCAACGTGTTGCATACTCTTGGAGGTGCACTATTGTGAAACGCCTGTATTAAGAACCATTAGCAAATGTGAATGTTATGTGGTTGATGTTTTCCTTTTCATAGAGTGTCACGTGTGGCATAGTGCACTACTTTAATTTCCAGCCAAAACGGAGGAGAGTCATGACAGTTATCATTCTGTGACCAGTGCATTTCAAGTGTACATGTACAATACTGCACACATACATTTTTCCCCCTTCAATTTTAATTGCATTACATATGCTGCCTGGCTAGACCCGCCACCATGTAGTTCCTCCCAATCCAAGTCTGTGATTGTCTGGGCTATTTTGACACCTTGTGCCAGGTAAAGGCGCCGTAAGGTCATTTCTCTGTTGATGTGGCAAATGCTGAGCCTGTACCTGGCGTAACATACTCCAAGTCAGATTTGAAGTGAGAGCATTACCTGAATTAGTCATACATCATTGAGAGTATAACCTATTCCCCCCCAAAAAGCTATTGATGGCAGAGACAATCCCGACCAAACTGCAACTGATGCAGCCAAGGGCTTCATTAAGGAACTCACGACCCGGATCAGATTGAGCAATAAAATCATCACAGGAAACCACAGGAGGACTGTAAAGACTGGCTCCTGTAACTGCATCATGTACCGGCATAGCGGATGAAAAGATATGGGTGTGCAGTTTATGTGATCACTGACATAGAAAGGAGCAATATTTAGGGGTTGCACGTCCCTTTTTTTCATTGGTTCCTTGCCATGTCAAAGGAATTGTTACTGAGTACCAAGTGCAAGGGGTCTGTTGAAAAATTGCCAGGTAACCACACATGCTCTACTCTCAGGCACATGGTACAGGACCTCGGTGTGATCTCCATGGAATTGTAGCTTCATTTCAATATCGACACTTTCCCCGTTACTCTGTTTTATACTCTGAGTTTCTTCCTTTTCTCTCTCCAATTAGGATATTTTGCTGAGGCTGGGCGGAGTCACAAGCTGGGACCAGTTAAGAGAAGCAGTGAGAGATGCCGTAGGAATCACATTACAAAACACAGTGAGTAGCTCTTCCATTCAGAGTTCATTCACAGCAGTACACAAAATGTTGGCTGTCAATTGTATAAACTTATACATGTGTATTTATTTTATTTTATTTTATGGCTGGGACAGTACATGAACGTCTTTCGGTTTATATTTCCAGTGGGGTCTGTTGATATACCAGGTACATGTAGGAGAATGAAGAATGTTCAGTTTTTGAGTGGGTGGGAGGGGAACCCATGGGATCAGGTAGGGACAGAAATCCAATCCACATACTGACCCACAACAGGTGGGAATTGAACCCGGGTCACAGAGATGGAAGACAAGTTCCACTGTGCAAACCTGACTCGCCATGTACATGGACATGTAATTTGTACATGTATGAATTTCCAGCAAGTGCTTTAATGTCTTCCTGTGTGAATAAGCAATGGCTCAATTGTGTCTGCAGGGACGATAAAGGTATTTTTAACTTGCAACTGCATTCCAACTACGTGTACTTGCCCTGGATAAGAAGTAGAAGTAAAAAAGAAAAAACTTTAATAGAGCGAATGTGCACAAGGAGCTTTTTTGAGAAGAAATAGTTGCTGAAAAGAACAAGGGAAGAACTTGCAGTTATGTGCAGCTTATAGGTATTCATCTACAGCACATGAAAGACTGTAAGAAAACAGTGTTGTGCCCAGGACTTATACAATGTTGAGACTGGTGATTTCTCACGGGCAGGCCGGCAGCATTACTTGTACATGAAAGTGGCTTTGGTCTCCTGTCGGTGGTGGTCTTTTTGGTTCATGTACTTAATCCCTGCTGAGAAAAAATGTTGCTTTTGTACATTCCCAAACTAAACTGTGACTTTTGCAAATACAGTTAGTTTGCTGTCAAATCCATTTACTGTTGTTAGCAGCTTACTGTAGTTAGTGTCCAGTCCGCCATGTCCACCGGGCGCAAAAGAGCACGCGCGTGCTCATGAGCCAGAATTGTATGCGTCCGTACATCCCAGGAATCTGTCTCAAATGTCGCGACACTGAAAGAGGACCACTCAATGATGAAATCAAAGCTCGCTGACATTTCAATTACAACATATTAATCTCTCCCTCCCCCTGAGGATTTTGTGCACCAGATCGGCGCTGATCTCCCCATGCTTGAATTAGGCTTTTTCCATTTACATGTATCTAATCAGTGGTTTATAGTCTCAGGCCAGGCTTGTTATGAACAGTACTTTGATCAAACTACTTTCTTTTGTGTTATTTGATTTGATTTGATTATTTTTTTTTTTAATAATTTTTTTGTGTGGTTATTTTGAAAGCAAGTCCTTGCCATGTCAGTAACGTCCCCTTGGACATCAAGAAGTGTTTATGCAAGCAGAGCTCTGGTCTTGCGTCACAAACGGAAGTGGTGTTGCGTCAATACTGTTTTCCACTTGTGTGTTTTTTTCTGTTTTTGAAAGTGAAATAAAATCCACATCTCAGAGCTTGCGTAAGGCAAATAAGTGGAGTGGACATAAGTGCTTTCAGTGAGCAGATTCTTTGACAAGGATGGGGTTTCATTTGTGGAAATACTGCTTCAACTGTGGCGAAGTTCACAATTTGTGAACAGATTGTGTGGACAGGGAAACATTGGAGCAGGTGTTAAAATATCAGGATGTGGAGTTGAGCAAACTACAATGTTTGTTCAAATGACATTGATTATCACACAAAATGTTGTAAAAACTAAAGCTTTTGTGATGGGCTGACTGGTTTTCTCACCTTTCTTGGGATCTGTCTCTCTCGCTCTTTTCACAGGAAGACTTGGTGGTATACCTGTCAGACATTGCAACTGGAACATTGGTTAGTCAGGATGGCCTAGCTGGTGTGGTACACACGCTACCCAAGTCAGGCCTTGCAGGGTAGGTATGAGGACCCCAGTAAACTCAACCGAGTGGGTCCGTGTAGGACCAAAAATATTCACCTATGCACACTGCCTTTTACACAAATCACCTATGATTTTGACTGGCCAGTGCCCCGTGTATTTTCAATCTTACGGTAGCTTGCACAACCTAGGTGTACATATACAAGCACATGCTTGTTGGAGATTTCATACTGAAGCCTATCAAAAAAATCAGGAGAAGTCTTCACATTTGAAATGCAGATTCTTTGAATAATTTCAGTGGGAATTGACAGGGGCCACCGTGCGATAAAATATTTATTGACGTATGACGTGAATTCACCTTTTTACCCGCGAAGACCTGAATGATCAAGGGAACCAGTAGCTCGTCATTTGTCAACCCCGTTGATTCTCATCAAGGAATTTCGACGCACAGAATCTCATCAGAGGGGATGACCTGCTCTTGTCTTGCCACGAGTGCTTCACCCCAGCTGACCAAGTCTGATTGGGGAGCCGTCTGATAATGGTACAGGAGGGTGTGATGGAATGCTTGGAGATAGAGTACAGCGATCTCTGGTCTCATTAATTTTTTTTTACAACAGAGGTCATCCACACCAATGGGTATAGGTCAAATGACAAAGCCAGCCAAACTACCCGGGCTCCAATTCCCATCAGGGTTGCCGGAGCTCTCTTAAGAACCACAAGTCTCCTTTCCCCCCTCCCAATTGTTTCTGTGCAAATAATTCATTCCTCCCTCCCTCCCCCCGGATTAGCATTCGTTGTATCATGCGCCAGCAAGCTCTCTCCCAGATTTAATTTGTGGCCGCTTGTTTTCGGAAGGAGCGGGTGATTATCTAGCTGATGAGTCTGGCATTGCCGTCTCGACGTTTGGGGAAGGGGAGTTAAAAACCACGGCCCGTTGCCTCCCTCTTTATTGTGTAAGAGTAGTCATAACATTTTTGCATGGTCTGGCTGCACTGTCATTTCATTGAAAGAAAAACCTGAATCTTTTTTTTTGTGATTAATGACGTCAGTGCTTTGTTTATCCAAAAGGAATGTGCAGATGCTCCCCTTGTCCTCGTCTGACCGCGGTGCGATAGCAAACAATCCCGCTGGACCCTGAAGCAATCAAAGATCGTATTTATCACAGAGTTTCCCTTCATAAATACAAGGCCTTAATTCAAGTTCTCCAGGCGGACAGGCAGTACCAATGTCCATTCACTGCGGCCCACCAGGGGATGCCAATAAATTACAAACTCTCTGACAAATAATGAACTCATAAATTATACAAGGCCTAATTGAATCTGTCGCAGAGGAGTGAATTATGAAATTATGTCCAAAGCCAATAAAGCTGCACCCAAATGTACTTCTGACAGCAGTTTCCTTCTTGTACTTTTACACCCTTTGTGTTTTTCTTATATGCTGGACTTATAGAATGCTTTACAAAGTTTTCATTTTAGTGAATCGTAATAAATCCTGTTTCATTTTTTAAACCAAATGCCAGTGGATCTGTGCAAATGTCCATTTCATTTGAACTTTATTAGTTCACCTTTTTTATTTGCCATTATTAAATTCCAAGTATTAGGTGAGATCTAAAGCCACAAATCATGTGATTCATTAACTCAGGTCATGTGCTAGAACGCAATAGAAAAATTCAAGGATTACTGTTGTTTTCTCTGCAGTGGTTGTAAATGTCACGTCATTTGCAATCTCATGAGGCATTACATCTCGCAGCTTTCTGTAGCTGCCCTAAGAGGATGTGTGTCACAGTTTCAGTTTTCTTCCCTTTTTTCGTTAAAACATCAAGGAGAGATAACTCAAACTCATTTTATTCAACAGTATTTTCATTAGCGAAATCTGGGTCCGAAAGCCCGTAATTCTGAGAAAAAAGGCTAACATTCACCCTGTGGGCATAAAACAGAAAACGGAACGTAAGCACCGTGTCAGAGTGTTGGTTTTTTTTCTTTTTTTTTGCATCTATGATAAGCATTAGTTTGATGAATTCTTGCCCTGAGTGCCTAATGGCGTTGCTCTGGTTCAGAGAAACGGTGCACCAGAATTACCTCCAACTTAGAGAGTGGTTTCCAAGATTGCCTGACCCAATTAAGTATATGATCACACACTTGGGTTTCCAAGAAGTCATTCTGAGATAGGATTATGTCCATTTTTAGGCATTCATCGAATTTCTCATCTACAAAACTCTTGCGACATTGTTTCAAATTATACAAGTGCTCCAGTGTCGAATTGTATATGGCAAGTCTTGATGTTTTTTAGGTTAACTAGCCAATTAGTTAGATCAAAGCTATTCGCTTTTTGTACGCTATATGCTGCTGCTATAAGCATGGAGATCCTCGAACTGGCAGTTTCACACAATTGAATATGGCCGGTTTAGTTGTTCCCAGTTTACTGAACCAGCTATATTTTTTTATGTAAAGCTGCTAGTTCAAGGCTTTCCGTGCCTGTGCAAAGAGCAAATACATGCTGGACGTTTGCTTACGTCCTCATTGAATATGTACCGCAATGCTTGCCTTTTCCTATCAAGTGGAATTCATTCACAGAACCTCTCCATCAGAACCTGCCCGATTGTCCAGCGTTGACCCGTTTCCCCTCCTCGAATTGACCAATCCCTACACCTCGAGGCCAACCCCCCCCCACAATAAATGACCAGAAGCACCCGCTAAAGCATCCACTTTAGTCGGGACAAACGATGCAAGAGCAACAAAGAGCGTGTTTGCATAGGTAATGCAAGGACAGTCAGCTGAGGGGACACGTTACATGCACTTGAGGTTGCTAGTGGGCAGTAGTTTTAAGGCCAAGTGTTTTCTTTTAGCTCGATAAGAGGAGTATTCTTGGATTTCATACACTGAGTCATTGGATAAATGTTGTCCTTCAAACGTTGCCAGCCCAAAGTTAACGGACTATTTTGATAGACTGTGCAACGCTAAAAGACTGGGCCATTGTTTTCCTCAAGAAAAATTTATTTGGGAGATGCTTTCAGTATGATCAGTGCAGGAGTTTCATTTAGACACCTGACCTGTAAGAACAGATCAGTATGCAGCTCCTCATTATCATACACAGTTATCACCAGTAAAATATTGACGGACGTCAGTCCCATTCCAAGACAGTTACTCACGCTTCTAGGCCGTTCACTTTCAGTGTTTGTCTAAAACTATTAGTTTTCCCCGCCTGTTATGATTTCACATTCTGCTGTGATATTGATGCCCTCCTTGATGACGACGGAATGCGATCGTAATGTGTACAGAGGATCTCGTCCTCACAGGAAGTCTAGTGTGCCTCTCGCTGCAGCCTAGCTACATGTACGAGTCACCCTTATTCGTAGTTAAATTTTTAATAACACCGGAATCACACAGTTTCTTCATGTGAATTTCATAAGCTGTGTCTCTGCTCAGGATCAATTGCATCCGGTGCAGAGCAAAGAAGGAACTGGTTTGAGGAGTACTGGGGCGTTCTCTCTCAGGGGCATTCTTTTCACGATTTGCAGGAAGTGCACACGTGTACATGTGCCCTGCACGTTCCCATGCGTGACTGTTGTACTCTCCTGATTCCCTTTTTTGGGGTCCTTTTCTTCCTACAGGAAATGTGCTGAAGAGCAGCATCTAATTGTCGCCAAGGCGTTAGACATTGAGGATCCTCTCTGTGGCCTGCTACCCAGTGCATCGCCCACGCTCCCGGAAAACAGAACAGGTAGGCTGAAACTGCGAAGCTCCATATTTTGTATTTTTCTCCCTCTCCTAAAACAACTCTCAAGTAGAAAAGTGTGTCTTCCTCCTGAAGCACGTGGGTGGATGAGATGTCCGCTTCGGATGTTTGCTGAGCTATCCAGATCTGCATTCTGAATTGTCAGCAGTCCTTGCTAAAACTTGCTAACGTTCAACAGTCTGTATACAGTAGCTGTCATTTCTAGACGGCCTGAAATTAAACTCTGTTAATTGAAGTAAATCAAAGTGGATAAATGTTTTGCTCTGAACAAAAAAAATTGATCCTCATTGGCCGAAGGATTTGAAGCAAATGCATTGGATATTGCCATTTTGTGATTGCTGATCAAGTTAAAAATCTACTCATTTTGTGTTGATCCATTTTCTGAGTAATCTCCCCTAAAAAACTTTTGCCAATTGAAAGATTGGGTCAACCCTTTTCAATGTTTCTCAAGTGTCAATTTGTCTTGGTGATCTGGCTACTTTGATATGTAGCAATGAGTGTCCGGAAGCAGTAACATCAAATGACTTTTGTCTGGTTTGGTGATCCAAGAGATGGACAGGACAGAATATCCATTTCTTCCAATTTGTTGGGTGGAGCAGGAGTCACTCTGACACCTGTTGTGAGTGGGGTAAGCACTGAAGCAGACTTAAGGTCAGTTTATTGAGCACTGTTCTGCTCATTTATAAACTACAGGAAACCTCATCTTTCTTGCATTTCCCGTCCCCAACAGTTGTCTTTTCCAAATAAATAAGGGCAATTTATTTGCAGTTTGCCCCAAAAGTTTGCTCCCTGGTTACACTTGCAAAATCTCAACCAGATACTCGGTTCAGTCTCCAATTACGTTGGGTGCTTGCGCTTTATTTTTGTCTGGAATCCAGAGAGACTGCATCTATTTACCATGTGTTCCTCAATGGAGGAGCAATGGCCCCTGGTCATGGTTTATCTTTACACTCTCAAGTATGCCTCATGAGGACCTCCTCTCTCTTGGTTCCCAGCATTCCCTGCTGTGATTCTATCTCGCTCGTCTTAATTACATCCTACTCAATACTTCTCCACTCCCGTTGGTTCTGATATTCCCAACAGCTTCTCTAAATTATCCTTCCCGTCTTCTTCCCCCCGCTCCCTCCCAGCCCCAATTTTTTCCTCCTGTACCCTGCACTGCTTTTGTGAACCTTCCATTTTTAATTGGCGAGGAATTGCCTTGGCGATTGCGATCAGAGTCCGCGTGCAATTGGTTACCGCGGCGAGTCGTCGGGACAAGGGCTTTCCTATCAGTCGAATATCGGGGGGGCGGTTTTTGTCTGCTGGGCCCTCGGGCCGGCCATGGCTGGCTGAGCCAGGTAGATACTATCGATGCATTGCTGCTCGGGACTTCATTGCAATTCAGTATTTCTCATTTCACTGCTGTATATTTCGGTTGCTGTTTGGTTAAGTGGGCCTACGTCACTGTCAACGAAGTCGATGTATTTGTTCTTTCAGATATTTCTTCCTGTGTTGATACGGCATGCAAACAGTGCTATGTATATGTACATACATGTACGAGCACAGTAATTGCTGCATGTATTTCATTAAATGTACATTGAAGGAAGGAAGGGTGGAAATTATTGTTACAGTCAGAACCTACCACTGCATGTATGTCCTGACGAGTACTCTTGCGTATATTCCAAGGCTACATTCATCAGAGTTATAAATGAGCAGCTGCAAGGTACAGGCACTGAACTTCAGGATTCTGGAAAGTGTTTAAAAAAAAAAAAGATGACGAATTGCGTTCTTGAAACTCTGGAACATTTTATTTGATATTGCAGGTGCCCAATAATAATGCGTCCATGATGTATTTGCTATCTTTGCTTCCTGGGCAGGACCAGTACACGTACATGTATACGACTCAGTAGAGTCATACCAGGCTCAAACAGCTAATTGTTTGTGGGAATGGAGACATTTCACATTGGCCCACCCCTGCCACAAATCCGAAGCCTTAACTTGTCCTCCTCACACCCCTGTCCTTCCCACCTCCACGTTTGACCACTGTATTGCCACAGACCTAACTTCTTTGCCTTCCTGCCCGCGAGTCTTCAACTACATGTACACAATATCCCGGCTCACTGACTAAAATCCTGATTCGATCACCACTAATTGAATTGGTGATCCAGGAGGAACTGCTGTAGTGTCAGTGTCGCAGTTTCGTCTTGTCCGTGTGGCGTCCCCCTGATCTGACCCATCCTTCTTGGCATCTCCCTTTGCATCCAGGATGACCTCCTTGTACAGCTAATCATTGAACTTTGCTTTGTTGTGTTGGCCAATGATGTTTGGGGACTGACGTGTACTTCTTCATAGTACATCTGCGTTACTGTGTACGTTTCCTTTCTCGAATGTCAGGAATTGTATGGTCAGCATAGGTACATGCATCGTTGAATCGAAGCTAGTGGTTCTCCTGTAAGGGCACAAGATGGACCATATACATATGCACACAGCCGGTTATAAAAACTGAGACTAGATTGGAGATGTACGCTGTATCTTTCTTGTCTGGTTTTAACGTCTTTGTCAGTTCAAAAATGGGTTTTTCATTGCATAGCCTGGTGTACACTCTGCTTAACAAATAACATACCAGTGTGTATGTAAGTTTGACAGTCAGCTCTTGCAAGCAATAACCGCCACCTTTCATTCACGCTGTACAGCCTATCAACTTCAAAAAAGTATAAGAGAAATAAGTAGGCTAAACTTCAAGGTGTATTGTGTTTAAGTTCATCACAAGTCAAATTACAAAGAAAGAGGATAGTGTTCGCCCACCCAGAGAAACAGCCTGGTAGCATGCCAAGCCGTATGCATCCACGTTGTGCTTAAGAAGAAGTTGCCAAGCTTGGCCTTTTTACAAACATGTTTAAGTTTCACCAATCTTATTTCATGTCGGATTAAAAAAAAATGAGAAACATTCCGTTTACATTCAGTGTAAACATACATACACATAGTACCTCCAAAAACATATTGATGACTTTCAAATCCCCAGTTTCAATGTGGGGACCAACAGGTGAATTTATAATAGCCCATGGATATTAGATATGAGGGAAGTACATGTAGGAACCCCACTGCAGTTGAAAGATTGAACATGCTCTCCTGCCTGGACAACCTGAATGTCAGTAAGGGGAACAAGAGATGAGCGTGACCATTTCTTACCATCTTAGCGCGTGCTTAGCTGAATGTGATGCACGTATACGTCTGCATCACGACCAATTTCCATTTTCAGCACCGACATATATACTGCGCTTGGAAACTGCACTCTCCATTGAAATCTGCACGCGCATGATAGCAATTAAAATTGGACAAATGAACGAAGCAGCAAAATAAACGAAGTGACCCAGATGTACACTGTACTTGATTTGATGAGTGTGGATACATGTATCGTGAGGGTTTGTTCACTAATGAAAGGTTCACCAACTGGTACACGTGCACTGGCAGACACTGACTGACAGAAACGATCAAGAGATTGTTTGAATGCAGTTAGCATTTTCTTAGACCCTTGGCTAAATTAATGCATGACTTTGTACTATACCCTTATTTCTACTACTACTTAAAGTGTGTGAGATGAATTCATTTTCACAAGAAGATGGTACATGTGACCGCCGGAAATCCAGGCCGTCTCTCATGCACGATCTCTCTGCCAGTATCAGCATGGTTGATGTATTGATTACACGAGCCGCCTGACACTTTGTGTTTCTAATTGGCTCCGTCCTGTAAACATTAACAGACTTGGGAAATTAAACAAGGCTTTGGTTCGGTTGCACCCCCCCCTCTTCATCTCAACACCCAACAACCGATCCAGATGTGCTGCCAAAGACCTCTTGATACAGATACATGCATGTTACATTCACATTCTCGTGTCTGAAAAAAGAAGTTACATGTATGTGACCCAATCTAACAGCAAGAATTGCATGTCGTCGTCTGTGCACTTTTTGAGTAATACAAGTCTTAGAAGAAATTTCATAATGTTGCACAATAAAACTAAGGTGGAATGGTTGTTATTTCAACCACATAATTTGAGTAGCTCTGTGAAAACTGATTCATGTCAAAATGAAGAACAGAGTAAAACTCTTAGTGCTAAATGAAACACCAAGGCTCATTTTGTGGGAACTGGCCTCTGATTCATACTCACATGCCAAACTGTCAATTATTATTGGAGGGAATGACACTAGTGATGTGGCTTTTGATGAGTAAATAAGGGAAACTATTAATATATTACAATACACATCTGGCATCTGTTGACTTGTACTTGTTTTTATAAATTTTTTTAATCACAGTTTGGATGTGATGTTACGTTCATATTACATCATATGTATCCATCAAAAATTAATATTTCAAAAATGGATTTGTGCCGGGGAGATGTAAATTAATTTTTGGATTTTTGCCCTGCCCGACGTGTATTTGAACACTGTATACTCGGCGTATGCCCCCGAGAGCTTGTGAAAAACCACAAGCGTACTAGGGTGGGACTCGAACCCACGACCTCCAGCTTACTAGTGCAGACGTGTTAACCACTCGACCGCCGAGCTTGTCGGTGTCAGCTAGCTGGTTCGAGTCAGATGTAGCAGCGGGTACTGTGAACATCTCCCCGGCGTAAATCCATCTTTGAAATAGTTGTTCACAGTACCTGCCGCTACATCTGACTCGAACCAGCCAGCCAACACCGACAAACTCGGTGGTCGAGGGGTTACGATGTCTGTACTAGTAAGCAGGAGGTCGTGGGTTCGAGTCCCACCCGAGTACGCTTGTGTTTTTTTCACAAGCTCTCAGGGGCATACACTGAGTATACAGCGGTAAAATGCACGTCAGGCTGGGCAAAAATCCACAAAATTTAAAATTATTATACTGGGACATTTTTGGCTTTCTGTATGTGATTAATGCATGTATTCATGTTCTTTGAATTTTTTTAAAGTGATAAAAAGGAACAGAGATGTTCCTGTTACACTTCTTCACAGTTACGGAAACAATGCATGTAGTGATAATTCAGCTGAAATTCAGCTGCAATGAAGCATTATTGCCTTATGGGCAGCTGAATATTGTTACAAGTCAAAAGGTCATGCTGTTGAGAAAATATGACCCAATGTACATTAATACCATACATTAAAATGTCAATTGTGAAATAGTACCCCGACTAAGCCCCACACCATTCACGATTAACAGGCACGATTGACAAATTCGAAAAACAAGAATGCATCTGGAAATTCTTGCCAACTGTCTGGCCCTGAGAGTATGTCAATATTTTTACATCCCTCTTCTGTGAGCTCAATTATGAAGCCAGGTGCCCTGAAAATACTCGGACGAGAGAGAGAGCAAAAGAAGAAAGGCAGAACACTCTTGGGGACTCTACCCGCATTAGCATTAATATATTCAAAAAGAAAGAAAATTCCGGGACTCCCGGAAAAGTTGACAGCCAGAAAATGTATACGTGTCACCTTTGTCATGGCCTGTTATTATTGCACGAGTTGTTCTTTGCCACCAAGGAAAAAGGACAGTCTCCAACCAAGGCAAACACCGTAGCTACTGCAGATCGATCGGACAGCGACGCTCGTGCAAGAATCGTATTATTAACTTTGGGGAGGGCAGTTCAAACATGCAGGAAAAAAAAAAAATAGACTGGCCATGCATTTTGATCAGCCATGTTTCATTCATGAGCCATTTTGTCTGTGTTTGTCGAGAGGTCCGGGTATGGCCTAATCTCACGCTCTTATGGTTTGTAAATTTGTCTTACTCCTCCTTCCCAAGAGGGGAAGGAGACAGTGAAACTCCGCTTCTTCTAAATGTACCACTCAGCCCTTCTAAGTGGATGGTTCCTCTTTCCCACCCCTGCCCCAAATTACAAGCACAAGAATCCTCTACTCTGCCCAGAACTGATTCGTTTCCACGTCGCCCTGGTTTGTATGAAATTTTGAAAAGACAAAAACGTGCCTTGATGAAACAATAAGGTAATCATATTTGCTACCCAGTGAAGTCATTTGTTCATTTTAACAGACCTCCCTCCAGAAAACCTTAGGTTGAATGTTTTTCTCCCTTCCTCTTCTGTCAAAGCCCAGCTGTAGAAAGCTCTCTAAGCTGGATTCCGACTTCACGCTCTTGATGTTCTTTTCCTCTGAGCACTGGTGTGCAACTTTTGCCTCGCTTCAGCAGATTACCCTATACTTTCGATTCCAGTTGTTTCTCTGTTTTGTTTCTTTACTGCTTATGAGTGCTATCACAATTGAAATACAAATCTAAAAAATCTCAGGTCGCATGGAAATTCCTCCTTTTAACCTCTACTCCCCCCCCCAATTTACGCCCATGCCCACGAGTGTTTGATTTCTGCGCTCCACCTCTCAGACCTCCCCTCCCCATCTTGATTGTCAGTACCCCCCTGTGCTGATGACGCATTCGTTCCCCACCCCCCATTCTTTTTTTTTGTTTCCCAACACATTCATCATCAGCTTTCTCTCTGTGTCTGTCTTTGCCTCGGCTTCCGGCCTCATTCACCTGAATAGCGCTATCAATACAGCTGCCTCTGGAAAAAAAAAATCTCAGCAAAACAAACTCCAGACGGGTCGGGAATTTTCCTCAAAGCTTTCCCCATCTCTGTCCTTTTTTTTTTTTTAATATTTTCACCCAGAACGCGCTACATGCGCAATCTGACCTAATTTAAACACCCGGCAGCGGACTGCTGGTTTTCTGCTTGCCTTTTGAAGAGGGCCAGTATCAAAAAGAGACCCACCGTGTCTTCAAAGGTGTTGACCGCACAGCTGAAAAGGAGATTCAAGAAAACAAATGCAGTAGTTGCATCATATTTCTCTTCAAATTTTTGCTGTGCATGTCTGTGCAAATGGTATATACATTCCAAGCATACTGTGAAATGTACCGTTACAGTTTGGTCTATTGATTTCTAGGACTGAGACCGTTACATATCTTCCAGTATTGCTTGAAAACAATGCATCTGCAGCCTACTGTTGGGCAGACTGGCCACTTTCATCCAGAGTATCAACAGTAACTTACACTCCAACACTGCAACACTCCAACACTACTCTTATCTTTGTGTAATCCACAATTTTACAAAGTGGCCCATTTTTATGATGGCGTTGTTAAACTGAAAATTTTGAATAGCATTTCAGTCAGCATATCGGAGTATACATGTATTTGGTTCACAAGGTCATCCCGTTTGTAGTGCCATTTGTTTTTATAGAAAAGTGGGATAACACAATTTGTGGCACAGTGATTTGGGTTAGAGTGTACTGCTTTAATTTTCCGCCCATTTATCCATGGATCCTTCATCACACACATATATATTGCCTGCAGCCCTGGGATATCTGCTGATGATGGTTTATTGCAAGTAACGCCTGGAAACCCTGGCAGTTATGAAATTATTGTCTCCATAAAAGAGTTGGGGGGAGGGGAATTTGCCCTTGCAAGAGGAGTGGTGTGGCGGCGGATGTTGGTTGTCGCTCACAAGGCTCTGACCCGTTTCTCGGCATTTGCCAAACCGCCCACCACCGTCGTCGGCGAAGAAGGGGGTGAGAAATTACCGGCGTTGATGCAGCGGCCCAGACATCTGAGACCGCAGAAGCGGGACACGGCACACATGTTCCCTGGACCCACCATGCTGCCTTAATCCAATCATCGCCGCCACTAATCCAATTTGGCTGCTTCACGGATCTTTAATTTGTGTATCGAATAGAGGCGAGCGCAGAGAGAGAAATGATTTTGTTATAAAGTGCTTCCAATGGCTGCTTAGTTTAAAGTTCAAAAACCCGGGGAACGGTCGTGTTCAAATATTCCTGGAGATTTTGTGTGTGTGTACATGTATGTGTGTGTGCGCTGCGTTCAGCGTGTGCGTGCAGTCGTCCTGTAAGCCAACAGCGCTGTGGACAGTAGGAGTAGGAGGGGAGAAAAAAAAGTTGCTGTAATGATGAGAATCGGAGTGTCAGAAATGGCATCACTTAAGGGCCTAGATCAGCGCTGATGGTCGAGTCAGGAGGACACACATCAATCGGCGTTTTTGTGACTGCCACACAATAAAGGGCTATCCACACGGGAAATCCAGGCCCGAGCCAGGGTGTTGCACGCTCACCGGATGAGGCTTGTGTAGTCACGATTCGTGAATAGCTTGCTGTGCTGAGCCCGGAGAATAGAGCCAGGAATGCCGAGCCACCGCCAGGCCTCCTGAATCGTAATCCAGAGCAGTCCATTCTCTGCCCTGTTTTCCTCTTGTCACCGCTCTTTGGCTGTTTTTTTTTTTTTTCAAAGGAGGCATTCCTGGACGTGACCCGTGGATTTCCAGCGGATTGTCTGGGAGTGTTTTTAATCGTGAGGAGTGGATCCGGATATTTTGCTGGTGAGGGACCGATGATTCTCACGAGGCCCGCAGCTGTTGAACCCATTGCACGAGGGATGATTGCGAAGAGGAATTTACATATTGTCCCGGGGACGAGCAGTTTTTAATTGAACGAATCTGGGCAAATTTGCTCCAATTGGCTAGATCTGTCAACATCTGCCTCTAAGCTCACTATTTATATTTATAAGTGTGCTGCAGAGATGCAATATTTACATGTATTTGTACAGTATTGTCTGGTTTAATATAAATGCTCAATTTTATTCTCCTGGAGCTGATTTTGACAAGGATTTCTTCTCAAAGCAGTTGTAGGGAAAAAACTCAAAATCTGAAATTTCTTTGCTGGTTTGCCTGCACGGAGTGAGGAAATCAGGACAATCCTTGAATTTTTTTCTCAAGGCTGTTTAAAGTAATTGCACTGATCGCTCTGTATGATGGTATTCTCAAGATCTAGCAGTTTGTAAAATGGGGACAAAATTAAAACCCATTTCTTTGAACATGTTGTCGTTTTCAGGACAAGTTTCAATTCAGTTTTCAGCTGAACATATAACAACTCTTTTTAAGCCATTCTTTTTCATCTGCTTTGGTCCACAGTTGCTTGCATCCCTGTGCTAGGGTCAGACAACGCCAGGCTGGTGGGCATTATTGCGGTGAGTACAAGGTTGCTTTTAGTTTTTATCTGAGGATACATAGGAGCAGTTGTGGTCAGGAAATGGAGCGAATTGCCTTGTGTGGTATTTTACTGCAGGCAGGGCCAGCTTAAATGTATCGGTACATGTGTGTATGTATGTACATGTATTTCACTCGTAGCATGAGTGTTCAAGCCCAACAGTTGTCAGGATTTCAAAGATGTTTCCATCCCAATGACATCAGTGCATTTTGGCTTCGCGTGGCTTGATAAGCACAGTCCCTTATTATGTCCACTCTTATTGTTATGTAATTGTGTGTGCCATCACAGTCGGGTGACAGTGCAGAGGTTTTTTTGTTGCTTTTAACCTGAGAGTGCATTTTTTTTTAAAGTGACACAAATATCATGAGAAAAATCATCAATGCACTGCGTGCACGAGTATGCTTAATCGAGAGATACGCTGAAAATAGCAACTTGGCCGGATCATGCGTAAGAGTTCCATTCTGTTATTCATCCACTTCCTCGTGAATGTATGCCCCAGGTACGCACACCCTGCACTGTAAAAACTCTGGTGTTAAAATCAGCACTTTTTGGTGTTATCAGATGACCACACCATAGGGTGTTACTTTGACACCGATGATGTTACTTTGCACACCTATAAGTGTTACAATGTACTGGAGGGTGTTACACCAAATAACACCAAAATTTGTTTTGTTTTTCAACACCCGTGAAAAGTGTTGGTGTTGTCCTCTGATAACCGGGGGGGGGGGGTGTTAAATTTAACACCCCAGTTGTTTGCAGTGTGGTCAGTGACATTGTGCACTGTGTGTGATTGAAACCCCCCCCTTGGAATGCTTCTCTGCCTGAAAATGATACTGCTGCTGAATTTGTGTGTGGGCCAGTGTACGTGTGGCTTTCACATAGGCACAAGGGTAGTCAAAGGGAAAGTGCGATTGCATGGATTTGCCTCAAGCTTTGTGCTGGATTATTGAATGCATGCATGCGGTCAATTGACTCATGCATTAGTGAGTAATTAAAACAAACGAAGTAAAGTTTTCCCAGGCGGGCAATCAAGTGTTTCTGCAAGCTGTGTTTGTCCAGCTCTTCTCGTCATCTTTGGTTTTGGCCCTCAGGCTTGTTGGAAGACCACTTTGGGACTGCGGCCCTAAAGGGAAGTGCCCATCTTCATTTCGCATCGCATCCTCGATTTCCCCCTGGTGTTAGTCGGGGGGGGGGGTCTTTCGTGTTCCCTCAATTTACCCGTTCGTCAGCAGAATGTGTTTAACATTTCCTTACTGCAATGCAATGCACTCATCATTCTCCAGCTGATGATGTCCCGGCCTTTCCTACTGTCATGAAATGCCATTGTCCAACCCCCCCTGTCAAAGAGCGGTGAGGTGATTGTGGGTTTTTTTTCAGCACCCGGTGACAAATTGCCCAAATGGTGGGGAATCAATCGCTGACTTGCCCATGGGCGTCAGTGATGAAGACCTCAGTATCGACTGAAGAGGCTTGGCAGCAGGCAGAGACATGCGAGGACCCCACTGAAGAGAGCTCCTCCACACTCACTGCAAAAAAGATTACCTCCCGTTCTTGGACTTTTTTTTTTTTTTCATCCTCGCTGGCGAAAATCTCTTGAGTGGAAAATAACATTTCCGACCAACGGAGCTTTTTAACTCTCTGTCGCTCTCTCCGTTCTGGAGTGCACTCGCCTGACTAAAGAAAAGTCGGGGCCTTCGGGGCACAGCGTGGATCACACGTCCAATTTTCCTCCTTGCAGACGTTGAATGAGCATCATTAGAAACGATTCCAGTCGCCTGGCTGAATTGGGGGATGATTTTTTTGTGCACCCATTCCGGTGCACACTCTGTACATGCTCGTCCTAGGCTGTGCCCCATGATTTCAGGCCTTGCAATAGACAGCGAGCAGTGACGAGGAATACTCATAAGTCAGTGTCATCTGTACTCCCCGCATTGTAAGTGGAGCATTCGAAAGAAGAAAAAGTGCAGCGAACGACAGCAGTACCACCGCCTGGACGGAGCGGCCCCCTCGCGAGCATTCAGCAGCTGCTCTGTTTTGCATTGGGGAGGGAAAAAAAGGCATCTTCCGCACACAGAGACTTGGAATTCAAGGGAAATGAGCAGGCTGTGTAAAGTGTGATGAACCAATCTCCACTGCATCTCTGATGGCGGAGGAGGATTCGGACTGATGTTAGCGTACCAAAACTGAAGGTAAAAGCTCTGGCTTGTGAACATTGGGGTATTCAATATGATACTTGATCACAGCAGAGGCCTCTGAGATTCTGTCAGGATCAAAATGCCGACATTCAGTTTGTAGGAGTTTCCTGCATTTTACCAATATTTACATTCCTTGTAACATGAACAATTAACTTTTGCCTTTTTTACTCCTGGATCACTTGCTGCATCGATCATGAAGTGAATGAAAATGGCCTGCACTTCACTCAGGCTTTATGTTGTCTGGACGCTTGTAAACTTATTACTGAAACTCCCAAGGCAAAATTTTGCGTTCCTTGTTATCCAGTTAAAAAATCAAAACTTCTAAAAAGGAATCCTCTGTTTAAATGCAGACTGATATGAAATTAAAAAGAATTTGTTTTGCAAACAGAGCTTCAAAATGAACATAAACTTTTCATCTTTGGTGCTAAATTTTGCCCATTGCGGACATGTGCGTTTAAGAGCAGGCCATGAGATATTGCCGACATAAAATGTCCACTGTAAATAGTGGCAGCAGTGCACTGACCAAAGGCCAGATGTATTCGTTGTGACAGTGAATGATTGATGGCCTTTCTGGGAGCTCAAGCTCAGGTGACAGCTCAGTTGGACCTGTAAATAGATCCCTATCAGGAAAACGAAAAGATGAAATGAGCTCTCCTGAATGTCTTGTAAAAATAAAGTGCAAGTACTGCTAACAATTGGTGTGAAAAACTGTGCCAGTCCCCACCATTCAGAGGAGATTTGTTGGTTTTAAGAGGGCATGTGTTCACAGTCCAAGGAATTTCAGGACAGCTGGTTTCAGAGACATCGTGGAAAAATTTCACAAGCTACCTGTACAGTGGGTGTGGACAGGACTCAACCCCCCCTCCCGACCTACTTATTTAGTGAGCACTGCGCAAATCGTCTCTGTGCCCCGGCTTATTTGTATTCCAATTTGTAGCGCAGTTGCCAGGTTTATTCACGATTGGCACACACGTACATGGGGTAAGCAGTGTGTCGAGCAGATTGTCACGGTAGAGACTTGAGTTTGTTTCCCGTGTACACGGACAGTACATGTAGCTACAATCCTGGTCAAATCTTGATGGGCACCCCACCCCCAGGCTCCCTCTCAATGTTGGGTCTCACTAGTGCGATCTGTTCTCCAGCTCCAGATGACAACATTGACGGGGGAGAGGGAGTGGGAGACCTAGAAAGAGTATGGCTATTGACGTGCGTCCCAACAATTTTGTCCAGTCTGAGTTTTACATACGTGCCTACTGGTATTATTTGTATGGGGAAAGGTCCTGCTGACGTTCTGTCCTTGGATACGGTCAATAGGACAATAGAATAAAGGACTCCAGATTTCACCTTTGTTAACTAACAATGGCAGCAAGCTGACGTATTAGGGATATTTAGCCAATAGTGCATAGAAATATTTGTGAATTATCTATGCTGCTCAAAGACAAGATTGTAATGATTGTATTTCTTCACCTTCACCGACCAGAGCATGTACCGTTAAACATGCCCTCAAAAACGCGGCGCTCATGATGTACATGTATACATGGCACAGTAACAACGGTGCGTCACAACACATCAGTAAAGAATTTGAGTCTCCAACTTTCTTTTGGGGCTTTTGATGAATCATCGTTGCATTTTTTTCAAGCCAATATCGGAATTACGAAATGAGAAAAATCCCACAGGATTGTAAGTTATTTCTGTACCAGAATGGGCCTTTCAAATTAAAAAATGCATCAATTTTGGACAGTTATGGGACAAAATGTATACGACGAACTTACTCCTACCACATAGTTGTGATCAGACATGCATAATACAAAATTAATATTTTTCTTCCTTTTTATTTCACTTGCACATGTACAATTTGTCCAAAATATACCTTCCCTTCAAGCGCCAGCCGCCATTTGATGGTTTTCTAAGAACAACGCTAGAAAGCACATGCAAAATGACATAGTATATGTGCATACACACCTTTGAACCAATTCAGACAATCCTCACCAAATCTCGTCGGTCACCCCACCCCCAGGCCCCCTCTCAGTGCGGGGTCTCGCTGCGTGGTCTGCGCTCCAGCTCCAGATGACAACATGGACCGGGGGGGAGTAGGGGACCTGGAAAGGATATGGCTATTGACAGGTGTCCCAACAATTTTGTCCATGACCAGTAGTGACAGTAGAGCCACATCATAATATAGCTATAGACACAGTATGCACTTATATGCAGTATTTGTGTTGATTGTTACCCTATGCCTTCTCCATATGTGTTATTTTCTCTGATGTATGCTGTATACATGTACTGGAGATATACCGGTACATTGTGTTCACTTAACCCCTT
>NW_019091380.1:288471-372996 GCF_001949145.1 Acanthaster planci | reverse complement strand
AAAAGCGTGCTGAGGATCTCAATTTTTACGCCGGCTCTATCCACATCCCGGCGCAAAGGGGTTAACCATTTTTTGGGGGTAATTTGCTGAGTCTTGTTCATTTAGTAGAATTCCAAGAAAATTCTTGAAAAGGACAGAACAAAAATTCCCAAACACGGCAACGTACATAAAACTTTGAGTGAATTTATACCAGTACAGTTCTCTGCACTTTCCTTTATAAAAGAGTGCATGTCCTTGATGAGAATGTTTACAGATGTGTTGTTTATTGTTCCTGTCAAGTCTTGAGGGAGACGCATTCTTCATGGATTAAAAAATTTCATTCTTTTTTTTTTTTTCTAATGGAGAATTGAGAGACAGAAATGAGAATGTGATCGGAGAAAGAAAAGGAGAGTGGCAGAACCAAAAGGACATCACGGATGACAAACTATTGGACCAATAAGCCCCCCCCGGCCCCGCAACTTGCTGCATCCTGTCATTTTCGTAGCATGAGGATGCCATTGATTGTCCTGTCCCGCTGTCCCCTCAGGGTTGCGTGGTTGGCGAGGCAAGAGCAAAGAGGCAATGAGTCGCATAGCTTGAGGAGATCCGTAGGGACCACATCTTGCTTGGCTATTCCGTCTGGTGGCAATTGGCTGGCGTGCTGTGGTGCGTGTAGGGCACGGCATTATGAGTAGAGTGCATTCAGATGGTTCAGTTGGCTTTTCTCAGTGGGGTTGGATTCAGCTTTACGTGTAGGAAGTGTGTAAGTTTATCATTATTGATTGATCAGTTCCCTTTTGATCACTGTTTTGATCAATCAAATAGCTGAGTTTTTAACACCAATTTGTACGTGTACTGGCACGTCAAGTTCAGGGGTGTGATTTGTCTGGATTTTTGGCTTAAAAATTCTGGATTTTTTCAGAGAGAGATTTAATTATCCATGCTTGGCTAAGGTGTGCGATTTTGCACTTAAAGAAAAAAAGTGCAAGATTCCCATCATCATCATCAGCCACTTTGGAGAGATTCATACCCGGTAGATGTACCTTGTTGGCTGTGTGTGAAACCCTACATTTTGAACCCTTCGTAAATTCCTCTCCATCTCCTCCCACCTCCAACCTCCACAGGTTTAATCAACAGTAATAAGGGAGCAAGTGGCCCATCTTGAGACCATCAAGAGGAAATGTTTTCACTGAACCATGCGCGTCATCCTCTTGTACATCGCAACCAAGTAGTTCCGTCCTTGTGTTCATCATACATGAAAGTGATGAGTTTTCCTATAATGATATTGTAAAAAAGGACATTACATGTATATGTACAGTGATATATGACCAAAGAAAGAAAAATGACAAAATTTGTAAACTTCAGGTTTTTTTTGTGCACAAATCAATGCAACATTGAGGTTTTCTCCCTAAAACAGCATTACCGGTTTTGTAATGTAGAAGTTGGCATTAATATAATGAAACAAAAAAAAAAGAACTCTATAGGATATACATGTATGTTTTAAAATAGCAAAACAAGAATTGAAAATAGGATTTAAAAATAAGGTTAATTCAAACACAAATTTGCATTTTCAGCTGTAGCGGTTTGAAAAAAAAATGCATCGCTTAGACACTTAATAAGTTGTGTGTAAGAGCTCTTGGCAGTTCTGAGTGTTTTCTTGCAAATGTTAAAAGTAATTCAACAGGCTTTATGCTTGTACTTACAGTATTTCTCATCTCTGCATTAAAACTGTGCTTAATTTCCATGCCAACTGGTTCCCTCAGGCTCATTAGTAAGGTTTCAACGTACATGGAGAAGACTTTTTTATGAAAAACAAAATTCTGTCATTTATGTTTAATACATGGCCCGAAAATTTTTTTTTTCCCACAAAGAAAATATATTCCTGCCATCTGCAAGCAGCTGAATTTGCTGGTATATGATTACTTCAAGTGTATCCTCTCTGTCATAAGATCATTGGCAGTTCTTTGTGTGCCAAAATGCTGCATATTGGTTCGGGTGAAATCTCGCCAGCAGGAGTGGGGAGATTGCCCCGCATCGGCATCACCTGTGGATATAGCTACACCGGCTATTGATTGGCCCCAGCCACCTGTCTGTGTGATGGGACAATCAACATCAACAATGCACAGTCTCTCCCTTTCCTCGACTTTGTCAATTTACCCTGCGTACATGTACATAAAGCGTACGTGCGGCGGGACGGTGTAAACTTGCCTACATATGTCCACCCTTGAAGCTGTGTTTGATTTACTTACGTATATGTGTATGCGAAAGGAAAGTCGCTTGAATAGCAGACTGGGGGGCTTTTTTGCAGTTGTGAAAGTTTTGCGTGTCCGTGTGAACTTTTCCTTGTATTAGGCAATTTACGTGTACGTGTTTTTGCAGCTTTGCCCAAGCTCAAACAACTGTCGCTCTGAGCTCATATTGTGAATCTCTCAGACTGTACGTCTCACAAAACTTGGAAAATGAAAATTTTTAATTGTGCACCTGTAATGCAAGCAGAAAGCTTCTCTTATGCTTTGATCACCTCTCAAGTCGTAAGCTACTCCGGGAACAAGTTTTTTTTCCCATGTGTAAAACTGAATGAGATGCATAATGCTCAGTGAAGTGTTCTTTTGTTTTTGTCCCGACGGCCTGCCATCCTTTCATGGTGGGCAAAAATATGAATGTGACATGAGCAGAAATTCTACATATAAGCTGCATTAGTAAAGATTCAGTGGGTGATACTTTAAAACTTGAAGTACATGTATAGGCACCCATTGATACATGTAGCCTTTTTTTACATGAACATTCCAAACTTGTCTGCTTCTGTTCCTCTGTTGATTCAGCCTCTTTTATTTGTTCCCGATTCCATTCCCTCAAACCACTTTGATTTCCCTTTATTCCTGCTGTCTTTTCTGACCTGCTTTAAAAAAAATTTTTTTTAATATATTTTATTGTGTACCCCTCCCTCCAGGCTTGTTAGTCCTCTCTAACTTCCTGTGTTCGTCTACCCGCTTGGGAGGGGATAACTTTAACGTCATACAGTGTTGAATGTCACTGCGCCAAGACAATGTAATAAATTCACTAAATGTTGTCTGAGCGTGGGGGGGGGGGCGTCTGCAGCTGTAAATATATCCCCAAGTGTGCTGATGATTAGAGCAAACACCCTCAAGTCAATTTGCTCCCTGGACCCAGCGCTCTGTCCTCCTTCATATATAAGACTGTATATCAGTTTCATATAAGTAGTTGTTTACCGTACCAGGGAAGGAGTGGGGGTGGTTTAGGCAGAGAGAAATATGAAGAACTGGGCTTTTAATTACTTTAAACATTTGATGGATTTATTTCATAAATGGGCACTAGGCTTTTCCTGGCGAAGTGGACAGGCGTGCGATTGCATATTAAAGCTTCAGCTGCAGTCGCTGCCGACAGATGATTGCTTCTCCCCATTCTGATGAATAGCGTGTTGCAGGAGACCTGTGTGAGCCGCGGGCTCGGCTAACCCCCCCCCCATTCCTTGCCCTCCACTCCTTCATTAGTAATGGCCAGGCCAGCCTGCAATGCTCAGAAGAATTTTTTTTTAAACAGGCATGCTCTACAGTGTGGGCATGACACTTGTGCATTCAGACTAACGACCACTTGGGGAGATGTGAGCGTGAAGCTTAAGCACCCGTCAGCGGGTAACCCAATTCGCCGGGATTTAGCAAACTGGTCCGTTCCCTCTGGAGTGGAGGACCCGGGGAATAGAATTTGCGAGCTCGGATAATAAGGGATTGTGTCGTTAGGTAAGGAGATCCACCCTAATTGGTGTCATTAGAGGCGGGCACTCAGCGAGCAGTCCCAACGTGAAAGGAATTATGGGATATACCCATCCTGTTGGCTCCACGGAAATACATGCTAGTGGCGATAGGAGAGGGGAGAACGGTGAAATCTCCAATTGGTTTTGTTGCCGGGTTGCGTCATTTACGTGAATGGTAGCACTTTAAGAGTAGTGGCAGTCTGTTTGCCTATAGGGAATGCATCATCGTTAACCTTCTAGCCTCTATTATGATGTCTTACCAGGGCTGGAGCGAACAGACGCCTCACGACAGCTATCCATCAACACCCTCGCCAGTGTGGGGGGGGAGAGGGTGTTAAATCATTTCTCTCCCGCAAAGCATCAACAAGAATTTCTTCTATCTACACAAATATTTTGATTTGTGTAAATGCAAAAGGTTGTGCAGACGTCAGACTGTGGCACTTGGCCCAACATGCTCTCTAAGCTGACATTTAAATGCATGTTTACGTTTTTAAAAAGATGTCGAACCAATTTATTTATTCTTGAAACTGTCCTCCCTTGTCTCCTACTGCACATGTACTTCTGGGCGCACTTTCTCCTTCTTTTCTTTCGAAGGAAATGGACCGTGACTCTGGAGATGTAGATGTCATTCTTGACAAAATTTGGCGTTTGCTGCATTCTCTCATCTTTCTTGCTAGAGCCATTGCCAGTGCAAATTTCCCCAAGCATGTGCATTGCCATTGAGCACAAAGAGTTCCCAGTGCTTGGAAAAAAGTCTCTCAAATTCATTCCTCTATGTGGTTTCAATAATACCAATTGAGTTCTGTCTAGTGTTTCACAAGATTTCCTACATGTACAGCTCATTAATACATTGGAGAGATTTGAACCCCAAATGTTATGATGAGACATCACAACAGTGGATTGAAAAAGGTCAAACCCCCCCAAAATAAAAATAATAGATTTTCAAAGGTGAACCAGAAGTTTGAGTATGTTTTCCCAAGTTAGTCAAGATTCTCCTTAAACGCAAAGGTGGACAGTGTGAATGGTGCTATTTCCACAGTAAGAGCAATGCGATTTATTCATCGTTTCCGTCTTTCTCTTTCCATCCCTGAGTGCATATTTCTTGCCGACTTTTGTCGTTATACCTCCTCCTGACCCGCCTTCCTTTCCCTCCCATCTCCTACCGGAATTGATTTTGTGCCAGAGAGCCGCTTGACGTGCCGTCCGGAGCGGACAGTGGCACGCGCTCTTGACATGCCTTGACAGATTGCTCACGTGTCGCTGTTTGCTCGCATTCCGTCTCTGCCTTTCTGCTCTCTCGCAGGGAAAAATTATTCAGGCATTGTGGATTTGTGTGTTTCTTTCTTCTTTTTTTTGTTTCCAGGAAGCTGATTTCTTGGAGTGGATCGGCTCTGAATTGTAAATTTGAATCATTAATGATGCGGAGCGATTGCTGCATGAGTGCAGTAGGGCCAAACACCTCGATATCCGCTCACCTCGTTCTTTCTCCCCCCCCCCCACCTTTTGGTACATTTGTAAATGTAAGGAAGAGCCTTCATTGTGCCTACATTAACCCCAAAAGAACTGGGCTTGTTTTTAACCATCTTGCAGCCGGGGGTGGCGGGGTGGAGTCTGCCCCCAAGAACATGGCTATCTCACTCCTAATCTTTCTGAAACGTTGCATGCATGTAAAGGCATTCATTATCAACGTCAGGTGTAGAGTTTGGGTTTTTGTTGTCATTTGTCCGCCTGCTTGCATTGAGTACCTCAGAGGAAAACTATACATTTGGCTGACTCGTCTCAGTATGTCCGATATTCACAAATCTGACATCAGAAAGACTGTAAGACATAACTGAAATGAACTACGAAAGGCTGAGCCGGTGGTAAGAAAAATGTACTGCCACAGTATATGAGATGCAAACTCTTGAAGGGTTTATACGGTAGTCAAACTGCTTTTTAGACGCTGACGCAACTTTATCTTTAAATGTGTGACCTTATTTAACGTGCATAAACTTGACAGAGGTCTGTTGTGACCGGTACTGGTACAATTATTTGCTTAAAATGTGTGGCTGAAATAAGCTCAAATTGCAGTCAGAAATTTTCCATTTGCTGAGTTTCATTGTGTACTACGCAAAAAAGCGATGAGTGGGATCTACAGGTAGTTCCTTCTTTTTTTGTTTGTCTTGATGGTGTTCTCATTGGAAAAAAAATTAAAAGAATGTTTCAAAACATGAAATACGTATTTTCAGTAGTGAAATATCTCACATTAAAAAGTATACACAAAATAAAAAGTGGTCTTTGACTTTTTGTGAGTAGTGTATTTAATACCAATTCCTTGTCTTGTTTAACCGTATTTCCACAAATATTGACAAAATGTGTTTTACATTTCCACTAAAAGAAAACTCTCTCCCTGTGTTATCTTTTAATCTTGAAGTGAGCCACGCTTTTAAAAGAAATCCCCACTCTGTCATCCAGGGCTTCATGTTTCAACCCGGTGCATTTTATGGTGCAATTTCTGGGTGGGACCCGCTTTGCCCCAGCAGTGTTTACATACCCTTCCATTTGAGATTTATGAACTTAAATTGTGTTGCCATTGCAACCTGAGCCCTTGGGTGAAGAATTCTTTCTTCTCTTCTTTTCGGACAAGTGTGCTTGGAGTCAACTTACGGACCGGGTACAAAAGCATTTTGAACCATTGGTCATATTCGGGTCATTTAGAAGAGTGAGCATAAAGTCACATTCGTTCAGTAACACTGCCGAGTTAATGCCTTCCCCGGGCCTGGCTTTACCCCAAGGATTATGATCATGATCGTGGATGGCCATTTAGTGCTATGGTATCTCGCACCCTGATCCACCAAAAGTGACTTAACTTGTTCCCCCCAGGCTTGTGAGGATGTGTGACCTGACGCAATTGAGTTTGAGGGGAGCGGAGCGAGTTACCAGCAGGACAGGTTTTTTTTTAAAAGTGTAGCTGCAATGAATTTTTCATACATACAGTTTTTTTTCCCAACTTTTTGTGTTCTTCTTCAAGGTAAAAATTGATTTTTTTTGCCTTCCTATTTGGTTAAATGCATTGAAAAGTGCAGATTTTAAACAATTGAAATTATCCATGCTTTCCCGGACAGCTGAAGGCGCTATTGCTGTGAAGTCGTCCTGGGAAGACATGGTGCAGCGTATACAATGTACATGTTGGTACATGTACATGTATTTCTGTTCAAATTGTGAGTCCAGAATTTACTAACTGAAAACTTTCTGAATGAGGAATTGATGTTTTCTAATTGGTATGCACATAAACAACAATGAATCGGCAAAGAAGAGAATACTGAATCCAGGAAAATCGACAAAAAATACAGGACTTGCTTGTGCACAAACCAATGTAACATTCAGGCTTCTTCCAGAGATGATCAGAGTTTTGATCATGAATATGGAAATATATCATTAGCATAAATACCAGACTGTATGTAGGCAGCATTGTTTTTGGATACCACCGTTGTACTCTGGCTAGGTGCGTGTTTTCACACATGTACATGTATGTTGTACAAGTACTAATATGGACCAGTACATGTAGCTCTCATTGGGCATATTCCACTGTACATGTGTTGTAGAAGAACGACCTCCAGATTGCAGATAGGTGTACATGTTTGGTGTAGACCACTCTTATTTTGCCTACAACTTGTAGGGTGGCCAAAGTTTGCAGAAGTGTCAATTTGGGTTGTTTTTTTTGTTTCACCTCAAATTTGTCCAAATTCGTCCCATTGAACCCAACCCCCCTAGGGTGTACATGTATGCAAAAGTGCATTGAAATTCAAGGATTAGGGACTGTTAGGGTTAATTTTCAAATTGGGTTGTATTTTCATGTGGTATCTAGTAGTGCGTGTATTATTATCCGGTGTTCTGATAGAGCTGTGAGGGATTGTTAACACTTGTGAATTATTCCTTGCTTTTGTTCCAACAGCCAGCCATCGTTTTAGCAGCCACTTGGGGGAAAAACACTACTCTGACATCACACGAGCAGACCCTATGCATGTACATATACAAGAGAAAGAGGGATTTGTCATTTGATAGATTGTCTACAGTTGATTGACAAGAATGACCATTTCTTGTTCAGCAGTACCTTTTTACAATCTTTGTAATACCGTCTCTTCTCTTATTTTCTTTTCATTTCGTAGGTTGTATGTGATGCTGTATCAAGCAATCAAGAAAAGAGACTATCCCTGGTGGGAAGACATGTGAGTGAATGGGATTTCTTTCCTTCCTTGGGTCTCCTGTGGTTAATGCAAGAAAAAGATCTGAGATCTAGAATAACAGCTAGAATGTTTGCTATTCAGTTAGTATTTATCATATAGTGATAATTTATTCATTTATAAAGCACAAATTTCATAGGGATGTTCAAATGCAGTGTACATGTACCAGGAAGACATTAAACATGGTCCAGCCAATGGCACGTAAGAGTGGCTCAGGCAGCCGCCAAATGACCCACATCCACCCACATCTGTAGAGAGGAGACAGTAGTAAGAGACGGTTTCCTTTGCAGAGGTGGGAGGAAAACCCCAGAGAAGAAATTTCTGGGTAAAACCCACGGAGTCAGGTAGGGACTGATAACTGAATCCACATGCAGACTGAGTGGTAATCAAAACCCTGGGCTGCACAGGTGAAAGGCGAGGAAAGAACCACAAGTACATGTACTGTACTTTGTCAATCTGACTCCCGTAGTTTTGTCACAGAGCCATGTGGGTTCTATGAGAGTGACAACAGCAACATTTCAAGACAGGGAGAAACATTCAACCACTTAAGACATGTCTTTTCCAGTCGTCTCGTTTAAACCTTGTTCATATGTACAAAAGTAAATGTACTGTTTGTGAGTGCATTTGTTTGTGCAAAATTTTTTGTAACGAATTGTTGAGAAGCTGAAACGGGTCAACCTTCTGCCGATTTTTGCGTCAGCTATTTACATCGTATGAACTATACACTTACGCATTTATATGAAAATACCAAGGTAGGCGGCGGCGGCCTCTGTAAAGTGTTGGCTAAATTAAACCACCCTTAGCGTGGCAAGTGTTAGCGATGACACCATGTTGCTTGAAAGATTGATCTCTTTGTGAACATTGTCGTCATTGAACAGTCCTTCGTCAGGAGACTGAGCATTGTAAATGTGTTTAAAAATGTTTGATGAAATCCTTGGGTGCAGTCTTGGTTTTGCCCAGAGCAACCAGGGTTCACCAGGAGCAAGAAAAACAGAATTGGAACTTACAGCTGAACTGTGTGACATTCCGATACTGGCGCTCGCTGCGTATTTGTTGCCATGAAATGCATGAAAAGTGCTAAACTGGACAGTCGAGGGCTGAAGCGTCACTGTGAAATTGGGCCCAGAAGGCATAGGACAATGAGTATACTTACATGTACAAGCATTTTGTAGAGCGAGACACTCCGAGTCATTGGGATGGCAGTTACCCTCATCTTAATACCAGTTTTGAGTTCTATCCGTATCTCCGCTGCATCGATTCTCGGCGACTTGTTCAAACATCAGCATGCCCGCTCATTGTTTGTCATGTAAGCCAATCAGGGAAGAGCCCTAAGAAAATAACCTTTAACCTGTTACGTGTATGCAAATTAGGTTGACTTCGGCTGGCTTGGAGTTTGCTCTGGATTGAGTTCCTGAACCTAATGGACGGCTGCACAAAGTCTTGTCATGTTCTGTTGTTTTTGTACCACTCATCACCAGCAGATTTATGAGAACGAAAGCTACACACATGTACATGTGCATGTGGGTTAAAGAAAGGTAATAAAATGTGGAAACACCCGATGAAGGCACACATGTGCAAATCTTGATAGGTGTTCCATTGGCTTTGACGTACATCGACTTGTTTTCAAATGAAATTGGCTGATGGAGAAGTCTTGGCCCCTGCCAAGGAAGAGTAAACAAAAAAAGGTTAAATTAGCAGAAATGACACTACTTCGTACATAGAGTATGTTAACCTAAATTTTTTCCACTGAGAATTATGAGGATGACGTCTGTAGTTCTTGTTATTTACATGTTGGCTGTGTTGTAGTATGAGTTGAAAGTGAATGATAAAAACAAAACCCCCCCCAAAAAAAACAGACGAACATGTAGGAATGGTGATTGGTTGTTTAAGATAGGGGAGGGGACATATTTCACAGAATATACAGACTTGAGATGGAAACCAGTAGAAATGTAATATCTCATCAGAGCATGGATCTGATTCCAAGGAAATGATAGTTTTGGTATGTTTTCCTGTTGATAAATCCTGTGACTGAGCTGACTGAAATTGAAGGAAATCTTCACTGTGTAATTTGCAGTCAACTCATGAAGCTGTCTGTACTTGTCACCACTGTAAAGAAGAAACCAATTCTCCAGTGATTATGTACGTGTACACAAACCAGACGTTTTAATTATGGAAAGTATTGCTGTTGCTGATGAGATTTGCTTGAAGTTACCATGCCATTCCTAGCACACAAAAAGTGCACATGATACACATTCATATTACCGCTACGAGGCCCAAATGCAAAGAAGAAAAGAGGAGAGAGGGGGAAAAAATTAGCCAGTTGCTGAACCACCTGCAAGCCGCTGGGTACCAGACCCACAGTCCCTGGTTCTAATTACCAGCTTAGATCAAACACATTTCCATCAGATTCCTCCCCCCAGGTGCCTTGCGGCGGAATTCGGCATTCAGAAATATGACCAGCTCTCCAGAAGATGATCGTTATCCACTTTTTGGATTCTTCTTTTTCAGTAAATGTTATAATGTCCTTATGTTCATCTTTACAAGGGCAGAGGGCTGCAGATTGTTTGCTGTCTGTCATTACAGCTGCGTCTGTCAGCTGTTGATGAGGGGCCGAGGAATGATGAGGAATTTGAGAATGAGAGGGATAGAAAAAAAGGTTCCGAAGAGGCAAATGAAGGGGCCTGTGAGACAGAGCTAGAGCTAGGGGCCGCTGAAATATGGGACAAATTAATCAGCTCGGCTCCAAGGGGACAAACCGTTCCTTCCCTCCCCTCCCGATTTTGGCCAAGTTCCCAGCCGCGCTGCTCCCTAACCATGAGATTAATGCCTCTGTGGAGGGATTCCGGCAGTGAGCGTGCATAACCCCTGATTGAACAGATCTCGAACACCGGTCTTGTTCTTGCAGTCAAAGCCTGACGTGGTTCATTTCGAGGGTCCCTTGTTCTGCAATGACATGAGCCGTTGTGGCCATGACCAAGTGAAACAAATTCTGCGTCCACAGTTCAGTCTTTTGAAAGTATGATTATTCAAAACCTTCGTGAATTCCAAAACAGTCTTTCTGAAAACAAATTTACTACAACTTGTGATCAGTTAGTTGCTGACAAGAGTGATATAAAACTCTTAAAAAAAATAATCAAAAATCAAATATCTTGTTCATTCCAGAGAGTGTAGCATGGCAGCGTCATGCAGTGCAGATTCTACTGAAATTGTACCATAACAAAACACTGCACCCCTTTCTTCTGGTCTTTGATAGTAACAATTTTTTGGGCAAGTGCGTGACCATGTGGTAGACGGGTATCCAGTTCCATTCAGAGCTTACTCTGACATGTGTCCAAAGCCTCAGCTGAGGTCCCAATAATATGATACAGTAGTGCTGTACGTACATGTACAACTCTGGCCCAACTTCCACTTCGGTATCTACTCTTTCTGTACATGTGTATTTCAGTGTTCTCTTCCCTCGCCCGGTTTTGAAAAAGTGCAACCTTTGCTTTCCTGATCCTCACATAGACAATCATATTTTGTGGTCGAACTCAAACAATCAGTAAATTAGCAGTCACCCGTCAACTGGCTGTGAATGTCAGAAAGCAGTTACAGGTCAAATCAGGTAAAGGCCAGTTTGCTGATGTGCTTGTGATTTTCAAGGATAGTGGGCGAATTGGACAATGTGAAGCGGTGGCAGCACGCTCAGTCTCCAGTCTTGTTGAATTGTCTTCATTTTTTGTGTGGAAATGGGCTTTCACTGCCGAGGCTCACCAGCCATCACAGATCCCATTCCACCTCCTTCATCTCGGAGGTAATGGAAATACAAAGCCGATGACCCCAAAGAATTCCACCAGTGACCCATAAAAGACACCAACTCTCCCTCCTGTACAGCCAAGGTGCTGAGTGTGTCCCCGTTGGAGCCTTGAATGCAATCATGAAGGGCTAATGACTTGATTGACCCACCAGCATCACCACTGCCAGATTGGCACACGTGCTGATGGCTTTCCCAAACAATTGCAAGCTGTCACCTGATGCGTAGGTTTGGTTTGCATTCAAGAATGGTAGGCAGCACCTGCTTGCAGAGTTCAGAGCTCCATGCTTTCATGCACACTCGCGTAAGTGCATTGACATTGTCGGCCATGTGCTGGCACATGTTTGGACTTGTAGATGGTATTTCCCCATCCTTTTCTTTGTAATTTGTCGTTGAGCTCTCTTCAGAATGTTTCTAACTTTGTTGACACAACCATTTTTGTTATTTGGCCATCGTTTGGTTTGTCTCCACGGAGGGAAGTAGAGAGACAGAAAATGTAGTCATAATTCAATTTTTTGGGTGGATGGGTGCTTGGCATGTTTGCCTTTCCCTCGATTTGAACGGAAAGGACCCCTTAATGGTCCTCGTGTATGTGCACGCGTCAACTCAACTTGTGTCAGCCTTCCAACTGTTTCCTGGAGCAAACCAGATTTCTTTTCTTAAAACAAGCCCTTCATGCAAATGAAGGAGGACAGGATTGCTTTGAGCTGCTCCCAGGAAATATTTATAAACGTTGGCTAGAGTCCTGAGCAGTAGGCAGGAAAAGAAATGTGTATGGAGCACTGCATTGCAGAAATGCATGTACATGTAAGTGGCTGCAAATAATGCATTCAGGTGTGACTCTGGGTGCGCCTGAAGAGACGCCTAGTGGAACCCTGCACAGAGAATCATGCTACTTCATAGCGGATGAAATGTTTTCTCATGTAAAGAAAGAGAAGAAGAAATGTTAAATGAATCATTGCAGAACCGTACGTGCAGAAATGGTCTTAAATTTCCACAAAGCTACAGTTTGTAACCAACGTTAATATTTCATAAGTTTGCTCATGGAAAATTCAATGCTCACATTCTCTTCTCTAACAGATGGGTCTGCCTGTTTATGTGACGGCAACAGACCATTGAACTAGTTACGATGCCTGCAAAGATAATGGGGTGGGGCTCAAGGGCAGATCTTGGGGGGGCCAATATAACTATAATAATATGGGCTATCACCACCCCCATTCCTCAAAAAAGGAGCCAAAAATGCAACAAATATATTTTCAAGGCATTTCTTCGCTTTATTTCATATCCCTTCCCGAAGTTTGTAAAAAGCCCTTTAATGTAGCCTCAACCCCCTCTCCCCACCAGAAAAAGCTCATAAAAGGTTAAATGTACCAGTACTTGAAAACATTTCCAATTGTTGGCCCCCCCAAATTTAGCCCCCTGAGAATTTGGTTCTGGATCCCGCCTTGGTGTGGCAGGGCTGGGCAGAGACCATTGCCCGTGATTTCTGCTCAGTATTACACAGCAAAAAAAAAATATTGCACAGTTTCTACATCTTCAGCAAGAACCCCCCCAAAAAAGAAAGCTGCAAAGAAATAGAGAGAATGAAACACATTTGTTTCTTCTTTGTTCACCATGCAGCCGTGACATTTGAGGCAGCCATACCAAAGTGTCCTTGATTATCCCTGCTACTCTACTTCACCGAGGGAGAAGGGGGGGGGGGTTAGGACCAAAAAAATGAAAGCAGTTTCCAAAATGGTCCACATTGTGGGCTGGTGGCAGGAAAAAATGCAAACTCATTTTGCCGGCATTGATCCAGTGCACTAATGGAAAATTCATTGCATTAACCCCACTCTGAAAGAGCCTCGGGCCCAGGACAAGAAAAGAAAAATGCCCCAGCTCCACTGGAATCTCCAGCTTTTAACCGGGGATAATGCCGGTCTTTGTTTTTTAGCCAGAGTTCACCGAGGTCTTTATTAGGCTGAGTGGAAAAGTGACATCTGAAATCTGGCATGTGTGTTCTCCAGAGGGAGACTCTGTGTTCTGTCCCTTGCCGTTTTGTTTTAGTAAACACAGATGAATTCAACTCCAAAGACACAGAATCATTTTGGTTAGTGCCCCCCCCCTGATTAAAATTCAAAGTGGAGTTTGCAGTTGTCTGGGATTCCTGTCTGCCTATAATTTTTGTACCAGCTGAATGACATTAATGATGTTTGCTTGGTTGGAGTCAGATGCGACACTCGTTGACAACAGTTTGAAGCAAAATACGCTCTCATCAGTGTTCAAAGTAGCATTTGTATGTGTCATGTAAACAGTGCTTTTTTTAATGAGGATTTACACGATTTAAGTATCAAAACTGCATCAAGAAATAAAAGATCCAGTTCAGAAGGGTTCCATATTTCATACATCTCTTACTCCCTCTACTCTCTCCCCCCAAGAAAGAACAGAAAAATACTGGCAAGTTTCCAAAGTAGCCATGATCATAAATGTCATTCTTTTTCCTTTCCAATGGAGATCCATCCCTTTGTTATGCTCCCTCGTGGATATTAATTTGCGGCAATTTATGAGAGTTTGGCATTTGCGAAACGAACATTCTACATTATCATGGCACGTCAAAAATGCTTCTCAGGGGCTATCGCCCGGCCTGTTCATAATTGGACGTCCCACGAAATAATTAACCACTATTTTCTGGCCCCCTCACCCCAACACTTTTGCCAATAGTATAACTGAGCATTCCTGTTGTGACTCAATAGCTTTGTTCCCAGGCATCTGTAAATAGCACCTGGAACAAGGATACATGCCGGGGAAAAAAAAATTAGCATCTAGTGGTGGATTGATTAACGAGTACTTACATGTACTGGTACTCATTACAGTGTTGCTGAGATTCCAAGGGGAGCCTCATGTTTACAGTCACTATCATGAATGAATGAATGCATAAAATGCAATCCATTCGGTTGCTGCAAGACCTGGTTCATACGGAATGCTGATATGTGCATGGAGGATCAGACAGCTGAATGCCAAAACCACTGAGCAATGCTGGGACTGACTCACGTTTGAACACAAAATCATTTGATCTCTTGTCTCCAAATGGCGGTGTGTCACCCGCTCAGTTAATGTTGCAGGGAGAAACTCGTTACCTGTTTTTTTGAAAATCTGTAATACATGCCTGTGCGCCTTCATGCTGTTAAAGATGTAATCGCTACCCAGGCTCTCCAGGCCAGTTATCTGTTGGTAATTTGTGGGGGATCAGGCTGGTAATAAACGGCAACATTTATCACCAAGATGCAACCATTTGTCAGCAGTGGGGCTGCCTGGTCCTCTCTCAATTTGCTGTGTGAGAAAAAAAAAAAAGGCAGTAAGTTGGTTGGAGTCAATGATGACAGATTGATGGTGAATGCTCTCCTGATTCGGCCCCTCCTCAAGGGGATGAAAAAAAGGACAGGAAATTTGACTTTTTCTGTCCTCTTTGTTGATGGGGGTGATAAATTGTCCCTGGAATGTCTCCTCTGGTTTGCCTTCCAGTCAAGTGAAGTGAGTAAAGAAACTATGATCTGATGCCCCCATCTGAAAACAGCTACTATGTAAGTAGGCAATTAGGCTGCACAAATATTTTGGATAGGGTGTTACATGTGACAACTTATTGGAATTGTTTCTCACATGAGCAAACTGAGATACTAGTAAATGGTGTGCGATTTACAGTTACATGAATGTAAAAATGTATTAGGATGTCATGCAAATGCCAGGAGATAGTGAATGCAGCAAGTGTGCAGTCGGAATCTTCAAAGTCACTGGGTTAAAGGGAAAACAAGAACTTGGAGAGATTAATTACATAACCAGTAGCAGGTGGAGGGTTAGTGTTTCCTGTTGAGCTGTCCCTTGATTAAAACAGACGCCTCTGCTGGATGGTTTCATTTGGCTTTTGTTCGTCTGGCTTGGCGGGAGACATTTATTGCTTTCTGCCTGCTAGCTCTCTGCATCTTTCAAACGGCAGGGTTCCGACTTAGGCAACTTGGCCACATATCTGGTCCCCTGCAGAACCCAATACCACTGAGACGACAACCTGATCCGTGCACACGACTGGTGGGTTGCATATTGGCGTATGGAACCCGCGTGAGTCATGAAATGGGGGGGGGGAAGGCAGTGAATGAAGAAAGGGGTTCAGAAAAATGTGTTCACACAGCACTTGAGCTCACGATGTTACTGAATCAAGTGCCTGAAGTTGCATGCAAGTTGGAATAATTACATTAGAAGGGGAGCACAGAATTAAAAAAAAAAAGGAAAGAGTTTTGTTTTTTATGGCCAGCAATACGTCATCTTCACAAGTAGGAAAACACATCTGAAGCAGAACATTCTCTCTGAGTACAGGTTTTCAGTGACTCATTAGTAAAGGACACATGTACCTGCAACTAATCTACTGTAGCTGCTCAGCCGCTCAAAGTATGGATTGGCTGGCAGTTTTATTGACTTCAACAATTCATTAATTACGTGACAAGGCTGAATGCACAGGACACTGGGAGGTGGTGTTTCAGTCTAATGCAAAAGGACAGAATTTGTAAATTTCAAGATCGTGCTTCACAGAATGGGTGAGACCAGATGGCATCACAGGCCTGAGATGAGAACCGCCGTCGGAGGGGAACTTGGCAACCCTGCCGCCAGGTTTCGTCAATCTTTAATGAGTGGAACGGCAGTCTCCGTAGGTCGGCGTAGAACCACCTGCCACTTCTGGTGGGGCACGCCCCCTCTCCTCCTCCTCCTCCCTCCTCCGTCATTTAGCTTGGTTTGAGGCATCCAGCTCTGTCAGTCAGCCTGGCATCCTGACGTGTCAGTGCTCACGACTACCCTGCACAATGTGCTAAATTTCTACCCGCCCATTGGTTGTTTAAGGGAGCAGATGTTGAGCCACTCGCAGCCTAAGAATGTGAAGAACATCTTGATTTGTAGAGCACAGTTTGAAAGTTGACGCTCAGTTTATCGGCAGTGAGCTTGGGTGAAAATGCTCGTATCTTTGCTTGCGCATCTTGAGTTCTGTGTTGATCTGTGTGATCCATCCAATTGGTTCTAATACTTGCCAGGCTTTCCTCTGTACTTGGAGCTGAGGATACAGGTACATCGGTACATTAGTTTTGACCCAGGTAATATTGTCTCATAACTAGGACAAGGACAGTGTAGGGTTTTCACAAAGATTGGTAACTTTTTTCCTCACTCCGAATGGCAACATACATGTACATGTAGCTGATGGATTGCAGGCAGCAAAGAACAGTATATCCTGTAAGCTGATCACCAACTACATGTTAGAGTGAATATGAACTTCTCTTTTGATGTGATTGTTCTAAAGTGTTTGTTCCATTTGTGACTGACTGAATGTTTGATTGTTTTCTCTACATGTAGATTGCAGTGTGTGTTCAAAGACTTCACCAGATGGCGACGCAGCAAAGGTTGCCGCCTGCCAGCACCACAACGCCAACTGCCTGTTCAGGGTCCCCTGACGGTGGGACGTGCATGGGATCGTCCTATGACAATGGCATTCTACAGCTGTGTGCAGAGCTGCACGACAATGACCCTGCATCAATGCAAACGAAGGTTGTTAAATATGTAAGTCCTCCAGCTCTTGTGTTTCTAAATGTGGCAATGAGTCTGTACAGTCAATTTCTGCCAGGGTTTAGCTTCATTGACGTTTTGGATTTGGTCGACACTAAGCGCCCAAAGAACACAGGCGCATCCTTATCCTTGTTTTACATGTATATTTGATCAAGAGTGTAACAGGATTTTAGGAGCATTTACAGTGTTCTTTGGCTGTTGCTAGGTGTCCTGGTCAAACTGTTAGACTCGGGTGATGTTCAGCTTGGTAGAAAGTCGTTTGACGTGCTTTGTCTACCCTGGGGCATTTTATACTAACAGTTGAAGACTTTAATAGATAGAGTTTTAATACCAGTAGAAAGAGTTTTAATACCAGTAGAAAGGCTGGTTTAGCCTTGGAGGTTTCAAAGAGATAAACCAAGAGTGCCAACTCTCTGGAAAGTGACCGCAGCCAGGACAATAGGGTATATCACAAGTCTGTTCCATGTGGACAGTGTACATGTCAACAAAAGTAATTATTTACGCACAAACTTTCAATGCCAAGATTTCTTATACGCGTACATTTGACAATTTTACTTGCATAGAGAGATGCATGTGTAAAGGTCTGTAAGACTTACACAATAGATATCGGGTTTAATTCCTTCCAGCTTGTTTGCCCAGCAGACCGTCTTGATTCCTGACACCCGTCCCAAGGTCGAGGCCTGGCACCTCATAATGTATCCCTAATCCCCTGATCAGCACGGGACAATCGCAACATGGTCGTGCATGTGCCCTGGGCCCGCTGTCTGTTGGCACGCAGCTGTCTGCTGTAGGGTTGAGAAGCCCATGCTCAACAGTCCCATCCATTTGCTGACCTCCTCTCTGATCCCGCCAAATTGGCGCATCAGACGGCCTCTCCAGGCCCATGCTCGGCTGGCAAGCAGTCCCCCATTAACCCACTCAGGGTGCTCAGACATCCTCGCCGCCGTGTGCTGCCCTGAATACACAATGAAGGTTGGCTTGTCAGTACACATGTACACGTACCAGATATTTTGTTTGAGTGGGGAACATACAGTGTACTCGCATATTCCAACATTGCATTTGTGGAGTCATGCGCCCATGTCTTATACATGTACATACATGTCCATGTATGTGTGAAGTGATGCGAGGAAGCTCTTGAAACGTTCACTCTTTCATTTCCGTAACGTTCCTTTTAATTTGTGCACATGGAATGAATTTTCATATGTTTCGGGATGGCTTGTGTATCAAAGGAATTGTGGTCAGCATTTGTGGCCTTGAAGACCCCTGCATGAGGAGCTTTTTCATGGGTGTTTCAGGTTCTCACCATAAAATGTCCAAAAATTTATTGAATTTATTGGAATTTTACTTCTACATGTGTATACATTTTGTTAACCACCTTCTTAGATGAGGATATATCGAGATTTTCCTGATTTTTGGAAACCCCTTCAGAGCCTTCTGTGAATGTGAATGAGGTGTACCCCCAAAAGTGGGGCAGGCCATACTGTTGTTAGAGCTGTTTTGCGTGGTATCGGATACCTGAAAACCTAGTTACTTCAGCCACAATCTCAGGAGTAGCTTGGTTACTACCGGCTGTAGCTAAATGTTAAGACCTCCGTGGTCTTATATTCTCCCCCACACTCAATGCACTGTGGCAAAGCCAGCCTGCCCCATTGCTTCTTTAAAACACCTGTAAGCTGAAGCTTTGTAATGCTAATATCAGGAGATTTAGTGACACACTTGCATAGAACCCCCACCAATCTGGTTATCGGCCATAGCATAGCGGCCAAATTACCATCTCATTGATGTGTCTTCGTCCCCCCTCCACCCGCTCCGATCCAAAGTCAGATTTGGTATTCATTCTGCCTCCGCATAACAGCCCGAGCTCGGAGGATTGTATTACAACCCGGACGATACCTATCGGTCCGTCAGCAGTCGGTTCGATCTTATCTCAGTCAAGTGTTGCTTGATGCTGTACGTACGTGCACTGTCTCTCTCGGGCCGACCGTTGTCCTTGTCCGGGTTTTTTTTTTATTTTCCCTAGTCCCACTTTTCAGCAAACAAGAAAATCGGGGACAGTAAATGCTGTATTGATTGTGGAGAATCACCGGGGCCATCTTCCGTTTCCGTTGCAAACAAGAAGGAAAGATGATTGACGCGGGAAACGAGTGTGGTTCCGAGTGACTGAACTACCAAGCCAAGTCTGAATCCTAGGAATCAATACGACACTCGCCCTAGTGCTGTCCCCCTTGTATTCTCTTCATCTTGTTTGCAGACCTCCTCTCGGTTGCACTATTTACGTCGGCCGTTTCCAACTTTGGTGCACTTAAAGCCAAGCCTCTCATGAATAATTCGTCCTAAATCAAATCGCTTTCGCATCTGCACTGTTTTACAGTGTTGCCGAGGCATTCTCGGCATTTTTGTGTAGTCGTTAAAATGCAAATCCTTGGTGGCGCGATGCATGTGTAAATTTGGCTCTGGCACTCAAGCTCTGTCCACTGCTGTCATTTGACTTTATTTCTTCCTCGTTTCTTGTTTTTGGCTCATGAATTTGTCGAACATTGCTGTTTTAATTTGTCTTTATTTTCTTGATACAAAATTCTGTATTCCTTTCAAGGTGTTAATGAACCGGCTTATCATTCCACCAGCTCCTGAGTAAATCAAGAGTTTTGGATAAATACATGTTCAAGAAAGAAATGTACAAATAAGCTGACCAAATGTGCAAGCTTTAATGTTCATGTTGTCAGAAAGATAGAAATACCATCTACGTAAAAGTTGGAGCACTGAAATACTGTTCCGCGTGCGGTGAATTTGTTATTTATGCAAAATGCAGAACAACGTCTCTTCACTTTTTTTATGCGATTTGTGTGTGAAGGTCTTTGGGTGTTATTTGTGCTGACATATAAACGGGTGAAATCTGTAGTTGTGACTGCCCCGTTGGAATACTGGGACTCTCTTGCTGACACTCTGTGGCACCAATTCGGGACAGATTTAGACGGTTCAGCCTGACTAGTTTTCTTAGTTAGCAGTCTTGGGGACTGCATGAGAGCCCAGCTTTGACAAAACTGCTCATTTACATGTATTTCCCTAGTCCCTTTGCAATATCACTCATCTCTCCAAGTCTCTGTGGGCTGTGAATGTCCATAGAATTCTTCCTGCCAGTTCGTTACCGATTTGAATGCGAATGCTAATTTGTGACATGACCAGTTGTGTTGCAAATGTGCTTTATTTCGACAAAGATAACTTTTACAGGACGTCAAATTAGCTTTTGTATGTGGGTTTGCATTGAACATGAACTGGCTCCTACCGCACAGTACATCTGCCAACATGAAATGCGTTACATGTACACTGTATGTACCTGATTTTTTACTTGCAGTTAGAGAGGCACACACAGTCAGAATGCTGCGCGCTGTGGATAGTGTCGTCGGAAGATGCGACCGAAGTGTTTTGTCAGGTAAGGGGATCGTGTACAATCATGACACACCTGAACACGCATGTCACTAAACACCCTGACACATTGTACACCGCTCGTCCGTGGACACATCTCCAAGTTGTCTGTCTAGACCATGATGAAAAAGAAGTGGACTGAATATATATACCTAATATGTCTTTGGGTCAGACATTTTTCTGCTTGTGTTGAAACTGAAGGAATAAGCGGAATTCCTCTTTTGAAATATTGCGTAGGAAACTTTGTAGTGTGTGTTGACAAAAAAAGGAAGAAGTAAAGAAGTTTTAAAACAAAATTACAGTCAGTGTAAAATGTAGTTCCAGATATTCTGTGTACCATTGATATGGTTTTGCTGGTTAAATTAGGAAAAAACAATATTTTCCAGTCAAACATATTCCTTGGTATCCTGTTGACGTCCTGTATGTGATCAACATCTGAATAATGACAGATTTTATATACCTCTTTCAAAGGATCACGTGAAAATAAAAAAGACAGAAAAAAATTGGAATGTTATTGGACTGTATCAAATAAGTCTCACATATAACGGTACCTTCATACGTGGGAAAGTGAGGTGAACTTTTCATTTTCAGAAACACAGTAAAATACCAGCAATGAAATCAACTGTCGTTACAAATGAATACCAGTTTTACATTTTGGATAATTTAAAATGTGTGATGAATTATATCAATGTTTTAAGCTGCATTAAATAAAAAATAAAAGTGTACTTTGTTTACCAGATAACATTGAATGTGATAAATTCAAGGAACACAATCCAAAATGACTTCCCCAAGTATGTGGTCTATTCTGCCTCTCTTTCTTCACTCGTCCACTTCAGTTTACCTGTAACACAGCACTTGTGTATCTCTCTTGCTGTCCTTGCTGTATGCTCTTACTGGTAGTAATCTTGGTGCATAATTGGAAGAAAATTGAGATGTCCTCGTTTAAGTACATGTGTGTTAAGTGTACCAAGGTGCAAAGTTCCCTATAACCATACCCAACAACCATTTTTCCAAAACATATATTCCTATGTTCACTTTTACTTGGGCTAGCACTAAGTCAAAACTTGACATTGCGTCTTTACTTGAGTTAGTATACCAACATGAAAACCTTTGCAAGAAGGCACAATTTGTATCATGCAGTTTAGTCTTGCAGTGGGAGCAGAAAAAGTTCTGCCAGGGTTGACTATGAGCCTCAAACTTGCAGCATCTGGAAAGATGTGCTGCAAGTGTTGCTGTTGCCTGTTGGTTACTGAATCCTGTGCTTTATCACAGCCTCAGAGCTAGAAGCCTAAGCCCTGTGTTAACCTGAGACAAGAGGGCAACAAAATCATTAATGCTTTACTTACAAATCGATTCTTCACTTGTCTCTAGCCCCAATTATCCCACTATCAGATGAAGCTGATGAGAAAAAAAAAAAACTTTCCCAAAAAATTGCAGTCCTTGGTTTCACTGCCACCTCTGCTCTTCATCTGATTCTGTTTTCCTCTATACCCTTCTCCCTCCCCCTCCCCTCCCTCAAATGGCCTCTTGACACTCATCTCCCCCTGTATGCGTGACAGGTTTTGGGTAACAGGGTACTGGAGGAGGAAATACGGATCTTGGTAAGTCGCAGCTTGCCACGGCAACTGTGTAGTTGGACATCAAATAGTTTGATTGCATCCTACTCCTCATTCCTTCCCAACTGCCTTTATGAAAGAACTCATTATTTGGATCACTTTTGTTCCAGTTTAAGACTTTCATATTTTTTCTTTTATTTTGCCTTTAGACCCACATACATATAGCGCCATCCCTTGCATAGGGTTTGACAAAAATACAGCTTTATCCTCTTTAGTGTTGATCCTGAATGATCTGTGATATAAATTTACTTGTGAACATGTTTTGCACAACTTATGAAAACTTTCCGACATCCTTTTTGGATAAATGCTAAAATTTCACCTTTTAAGACATTCAACATTGTTTTCCCAGCGAAGATATGTGCGAAAACACATTGCTCACTGGCCCACTTGCATTGAACTGAAGCATCAAGACATCTCTAGAGAGAGAAAAAAAAGGAAGGCGGCGAAATATCCACAATTCTGGCCAACTCTTGTGCCGAAATGGCTTTTAACATGGTTTCTCTCTAAAATGGCATCACACCTTTGCTCGTAAAGTGGAATTTTTGTTACACTGAGTGGCGCCGAAATGCCCTTAAATGTGACGACCTGAAAGAATAAAAATGGGGTTAAAAGGGAGGCAAAGGTGCAGTAACAGACTGCGTTCAAAAATCATTCCATCGGTCCTTAAACTGGGATAGGAAAATGAGGGTTCAATACAGGAAGACTAAGCCTTCAAGTTAAGGTTTATTTCTAAAGCCTGAATATAAGTGGCCAATTCTTGCCCTTTTTTAGGGTTTGGCTTCAACAATGATCAAATTCATAAAGGTTTCTCTGTAACTGCTTTGTTCAGATTTCTTTGCAGGAAACAGATTTTTTTTTTTCAAATAAAATATGGTTAAAGAGCCCAGCGTGCTGTGTGTCACTGTTGATTACTGCCACAGCAAAGTCTGGGCCAGGTGCACTACTTTTTTAAAAATGTAACAGGTGTGTCCAAAAATTGTGTAGTGAAGCCTCAAGAATACTACAGGCAGTAGTGTTTGCTTTTTTCAGACTTTGTGGATAACACCTTTCCCATGGAATTTCATAACTTAAGATTTGTGAATGATTTTTGTCAAACCCTATTTTCATTTCTCTAGATGTACAGCAGCGTCATTGTCCCCTTGCTTTCTCCCACAATGCAGTTCTGCAGTTCCCTCTTTCCCCATTTTCTTGAAATTCACTGTGTCCAGTGCTCTGTTCTTGAATTCCCCTGAAAAAAAGTCTGTGCTCTTGGAAAGAGATCTTTATCGTCTCCTTAGATTGCCATTCCGAGAATGTGTCGAAAATTAACCAACTTGTTCATTGCTCTCAAAAACAAAACACCTCCACCTGAAAAACTTGAAATGAAATATGATTGAATAAATAAATAATTTCATTGATGGTGTAATCTGGTTGCTTAGGTTCCACTTAGATGAATCTTGACGTGTGATCACTGTATATTATATTCAAGGAGACCATTTGTAATGGGAGAAGCATGTTGGGCAGGTTGTTGTTCAGACAAAAAAGAAGAGAAAAAAATGTGGAAAAGCATTTCTGCCATGGTAGAAGGGCCACCCGATGCACAGGCAAGCACATGCCCGGATTTTAGCCACCAAAGAGGCAAAAGGACTTTCAAACGGGACTGTAGTTCTGCACTGTTTCGTTCAGTGGGGAAGACTCATGGCTGACGGTCACAGGGTTTTGAAGTGTCTCCAGCATGCCATCCTGACTCAGTGCAGAGGGATCGAAGGTCAAGCGGTGGGCAGGGCTGTCTCAACGGGAGAGGTTTTACTTTGCGGTGCATCTCAGCTGCCCATTGCTTGATGATCACCCGAGGCTGTTCTTTAATCCCTCTCTCCAGTCTGGGCTCCCCCCCTCCCTTCATTGCATGAACATTTAGACTTGGCACTAGCTGTAAGCAAGCCTTTAAGATTCCCCGAGTGAGTCGCGATCATCACTCGTTGGCTGCCTATGTAGACCAATTCCAGCCCCTCTCCCGTGCAACTTGACCCTGACCCCCCCCCAAAATCGAACATAGTCTTCCCCATTCAGCCCATCTACTTGTCCCTTCCCCCCCATTTTCCCCCACCTCGATTCCCACTGTGTTTTTCTTCCTGTGAAGGACCCAGTGGTGCTCCCCCGTCAGATTGTTGATCTGTACACATCAATCTGCCTCCTCTCCTGCCCCTCTTGCCCCCTGCCAGCTTTTGATGTAGTGTTCATTTCCGCATGATTTTGCAGCGTTCATTTCCTTTCAATATTGCACTGATACCTCCCGATGTTGGCATTGGCATCAGCCTTCACCTTTTTTCGTTTTCCTTTCCTTGCTTTTGTGGTCATGTACATATTTTTTTACAACTGGTCTGCCACGTTTAGTAAATGCCAACCATATATTGGTGCAAATAGTGAAGCAATTTCATATGTACATGTGACATGGCTGTTATTGTTCCAGTGTGTATCTCTGTTCTTTGAAATTTTGTTACAACTTGAGAGATTTTGTGGCCTACTCATATGAGACTCTAAAAATAACTTGTGTTGGATACATTTGTTATGAATTCCAAATGCCAAGAAGCCGTTCCATTTCTGTGCCTGTATTGTGAAAAGGTTACTTTTTTCTGTGTGTTTGTCAACATTTCTAATTATGGCGATATTTCTGAGCAGTTTATGCTTGAATAGTGCATTTCTGGATTGTCTTTTCACATTAAGAGTGCGAACAAAACTGGACTTGAACCCGAGACCCCATAACATCCACTCCCCCCTCCCCAGCGTATGGTAGTTCCGGTTGACCTATCATCAGCATTGAGCCTTATGAATAGACAGTTTGCTACCAAAATGCAAGGCACAATTTGCCTACCACTCGCTGACCCTTCTTCTGACAGAAGCTATCCTGTATTATAAGTGTGAAACCTAGTTTCCATGTCAATGTAAAGAGATGCAGACAGCATCGCTGAACAGTCCCTGTTGGTTGTGCAGTCACATGGAAATGATTATTACCACTGTGTGCTAGGTGGTTAGTGTGGACCCACACAAATACGCATGCTGGCATGAAGGGATGCACTAGACTGTCTCTCATGCTTGAGTACCAAGTATTAATGGCCCATCTTCTCCTTTGATTGAAAAAAATGAAAGTGGCCATAAATGAGATGCGTCATGTTGGAGTACCAGTTTAACAACCATCCCAAAAGGCATTTCACACAAAATCTTTCAGATGCCATTTTTTCCCCAGCATTTTGTTGAGTAACATCACAGAACGTCTCATCTGCGCCTGTCTGCCTCTTGATCTCTTGCCCGGTGTCAGCGATCTTTGCAACCATATGGAAACTTGGCTGTAGTGGGGGATAAAATTGTATACCATTAGAAGTTCCCCTTTAACATGCAGCTTCTTATTCTGAACGTGACACCAACACCCCTCACTGGTAAATCAGTGCAACACGGCATGCCACCTTTGCAGTAATTATCTCTCCACCTCTATCCACCCCCCAGCGATATGCAGCCATGCACATTGTGCTCGTAATTATCCGGTACCCCCAGGAGCAAGGTTGGCATCATGAGCATATTGGCAGTGGTGTATTCTCTTTCTTTTTGAATACCTTGTTTTTTTGTTTTTGTTTTTGTTTTTTCATTGTAAAGTCCAGTTTAGCTTTAGTTATGATTAAAGAAAGATAGAGGGAAATACCCCCCAAAAATGGAACCTGACAATCGTTTCCCCAGAGACTTGATTCATTCCGAGCCCCGACTCACTTGACCTATTTTTTCCGGTTATTCGCAGATACCACTGAGTTGTTTCAACACCGTGGTAACAGAGGAGAGATCAATCACACTGGACGATATCTCAGAGGTATGATGTCACCTTGTTGAGACCCCTGCTCCTCCTTCTTCTGTCTTCTGACTCTGTCCTTATTTATCCATCCCACACTCGCGTCAGCAGAAGATACTTTCCATAAGGGACCATCAGTTTTTTTTCTTTTTATCATTTTCACGAGCACACAAATTGTTTGGGAGTTGGTCATGCGTGCTTTCTAAAATTTCTATCATTCACCTGTCCGTTCCACTTTGTCGTCTCATAGAGCATGTTAAAAAGTACCCTTTGAATGCTGGTGAAAATGATCGAAAAAATGGACACCCCTAATTTGTGCTTTTTGCAAGCACTTTTGCGGGAATAAGTGTGAAGTGTTCAAAAAGAGAAGATCTTTTTTCTCCTAGATTCCATTTCACATTGTGCCTTCCCTTTGCATTCAGCCCACTATTACCTCAGTGGTTTGATAATCTTTTGTGCATTCACTATGAAGAAGAAAAAAATCGGCGACTTAACAAGAAAAAGAAAAGTAGGAGCTAGCCCCGGGGAGACAGGCTGACGTCCCTCCCGCAAAGCCCCTCCTGAAGGAATCGTGTCAAGCACCTAAGAGAACCGATCGAGGAGGTTTGCCCGGAGCTTAGAAAAGGGAGATTGTCGAGGGGCTCCCATCCTACCTCCCTCCCCCCCTCTCCAAAGATTGTATCAGATGTCCTGTTCCCCCGTGCCTTGGGGGAGGGGTTCAGTTACAGGAGAATCTTGCTAAGCGGAGTTAATGTGCATGGGTGGGGGTAGGGGGAATGGTGAGGGTTTATTTTGTCCGATCGGGATGATAGATGACAGCCGACGATGCGAAAAGCTGCTTCATAGGTGGATTTTAATAGAGACAGAAGTCAGCACAGGCTGAGCACTATTTGTTCCTACAAAGCCAAGGTGGTGCGACCCTGACCTGTATACTGCTGCACAACATGGGGATGCTGCATAGCTCTGCTGAGCATAAATGATAAGAGAAAGGAACTCGAGGCAGTGCTCACGGGATTGTTCAACCCGAGCCTTTGGGTGCTCAGAGCCTTCATCAGGGAAGGTACGGCTTGCTGTGATGGAGAGTTTGATCTCAGAGAAAGGACACAGACTCCACCTGCAGTTGATTATGACAAGGCGATGATGAAGGTGCTGAGCACTGAACTGTCTGGTTAAACTATCCGCTGAGCACTGTTTATTTCTCGTATGTTTTTTTTTTTTTTAGCCCTACCTGGGTTACCCGGCTATGGCTTATAATAATGCAGGTGCCTATGGGACATGGATTTAGCCACAATGTAGAGGCTTCTATTGGCATAAACTAGCAACTGGCCTCATCCAATTAGTTTGCCTGTGGCCTCCACTTTTTTAAGGCTGTGTCTGAGTTACCTGGCTGGGGACTAAAATTATGCGCAAGTCTATAGTAGTGGCAGCGACTAGTTCACATAGAGTTGTGTGTGATTTCAAGCCATAACCAAGTGATTCGGATGCAGCCTAACATTGATCAAGTCCTTCCATCAGCTCCATTTTTGTATTGAAGTACCCCGGTTTAAATAGGAGCAGATGCCACCGGGGTTTTCTATATTCATGGCGAATTTTCGCTCCCCTCTCTCTTTGCGTATTGTCTGCACTGGTCACACAGAACAGCAGAACAGAACTGGAACAGAAAATGGACATGAAGATCAAGTCACTACTCTGTGTTCCCGTCATCAACCAAGCCAGGTCAAAGGTTGTCGCCGTTGCCTGTTGTATCAACAAAATAGGAGCCCCAAGGTCAGACGCAAATCTCATTACCGGAGTTATTGTGCCATGTATGTTTTTGGAGGTTGACTGATTTTTTCATCTTAGCTTTACGTTCATGCATCAGCTTTATTAAGAACTGCCGTGATATCAATATTATTATAATTTTATTATCTTGTATCAAGGCCAAAATGTGTTCCTGAGACATGCACGTGCAGATGAAGCCAAACAAGCAAACATAACTTACCAACAAATTAATGAAATTCCAATAACATTCTCATACCCCTTCCCTGTTTTGTACCCTCATAACCTTTCCCTGTTTCTTCCCAATCTATTGATCTTTCTGCTAACCGAAAGAAAAAAAAAATTCCAGCGAGATCCTGTTCACTCATGCGGGTAACACAATTACTGTCCACAAACGAAAACACATTACGAGCCACAGCTGATTGAGTTACAGACTTATTAAATTTGGCTCCGCAGATGTGCCGCCGTAGAGGGATTAAAAGCTGAGAACGTAAGCTCATAAAGTCACGGCAGTCTCCAGACTTCTTACTCAGTGGAATTAATGACTCCAAGTTATTAATTGATTTTTAAATTAAAAAAGTATATATATAAATGAAACATATCAATTACATTGCCCCTACTGAAACTGTTCCTCAAATCACAGGATTTCTGCTTTTTTTCTTCTCATGCATTACAAATTGACAAGTATTCTACAAAGTTTTCTACTGTTAATAATTTCCTCTTTTTTTGTAAATTCCCTGTTGAATGCCTTTTCATCTTTAGTCAACTGATTCACTGTTCAGTCGGTGCTTCCCAATTTTATCAAGAGCTGAGGATTGAAATCAAATGGAAGTACAAGAAAAAGCACCCATTTTGTCGTGCAGTCAAGCCTGAATTCATGACCTGGCCAGGCTGTTATGTTTATGAACACTTCCAAAGGAAGGTGCAAAATTGGATCTTCATATCAAATGAATCTCACCATGATGCATCTCCAACTCCAACAAAAATTGTTTTTAAAACTATCAGATTTTGAAATAATCAGTGAGTCTACACTGTTTTCAGAGGGAAAACAAGAAAATCGACAAAACAGCCAACAGCGTCAGCACAGGAACCAATCCAATCTTCTTTTAATTTTCTGGACGATTTGTCGGCTACTCTAATGAGATTTTTTGTCGGCCATGCAAACAAGCCATATGCATCAGGGCAAAAGTATGTGTTTGTGGCGAGGAGATTTGTCTTTTTTTCCCCCTCATTTCAGGATTTTTTCATCAGGATTTTCCTGATTTCAGGATTTCTCAATCTCTTTCAAAGTCTGGAAAATCCTGACTTTATTGTGAAGGCATGTGGGTCATTCTATAAATTTGGGGTCCAATTCTTTTCCCATCCCTGTTATGACTGGCATTTGATTTTTAATGTTTAGAACTCACTTTAATTTCCAAGACTGAATAAGTACTACAAATAGCTTGCCAAACAAATAGTTTGAAATCAATGTCAGTGATACGTCCCTTGTCAAACATGTCAGATGGTATACATGTCAGAGGTAAGAGGGACGGAAAAAGTCACACTTTGGACCCCAAATTTATCGAATGACCAATGTAAAAGTTGACGTACATGTACCTGTAGAACACAAGAAATGGAGATTTTAATGGTTGTGTTTGGGCAAACACAACTGTTTACCATGGACCCTAGGCTGCTGGTGAATATTTCATGGAGAATTCGTTTTCCTCAAATCTCATCCCTGTTGTGGGATTTTTATGAAGGGGGGGGACAGTGTTTGTCTGCTGTTTTCATTTGGACTTTGCATTTTTTTACATCACGGCTCATCTAAGAAGAAAGATCTAGGGATTTCTTGATTCACACTTGCTGTATCCACAGGAAGCCATGTTGTGTTCTATGATTTCCCACTGCCATATTCCCTCCCCAACCAGAAATCCAAATGCCATCCTGGATTGCAAGTAGTTTGTATTATCGGAAGTTAACTGTTTGTGCCATATCTATGTCAGGCACCCTCCTTTAACCAACTCAGAGCATGTCATCAGATAGACGGTGCTTAGGAATCTGGCTACTGTTTCCAGGGCATAACGCTTTGCTTTCATCTAGATAATTACATTTGTAGTTCTCCCCGAAGCCAAACTTCTCTTCTTCTTCGTCATTCAATACACATCCCAATCTAATGCTGATTTAAAAAAAAAACTGTTTAAAACGTAAAACGTTGATAGATAGGATGATTGAGTTGTGTGTTTTTCAGGTTGCTTTTCTATTCACTTGTGAAAAACAGAAAACTGGGATACAGTGGAACAGGATTAGCAGATATTTCTAGTTTTATTCAGGTGTTTTCATGCTAAGGTTAAGGTCGAGAGGTTGATTTTATCTTGCATTAAAAAAAAAATGTGTTTTAAAAAAAGGGAACTTGAGAAAGCCCCAGGACTCCACCAGGGGTCCTTAAGTCCAAGATTCATAAAAACAAAACTGTTTTGGAACCCTTGTTTTTATCCTGTTTTCATGGCTACTGACATTGGCATTACTGGCATTGCCCCCCCTCCCAGATTTGGGCAAGCAGACGAGGATGTAGTAAGACACTGTTTTCGCTACACAGTACCTGTCTTGACCAGCGTCATGTCACTGCAAAAGGAGAGGCAACTCAAGCAGGAAACGCAGGTATAGCCACCAACCATTATGACTTTTTTGGGGGGGGGAGTGGTTTTCTGACTTTCTGCCCATCTGTTAACTTACATGTACTTGTCCTCCGGTTTGTTCAATGTAGTCTTGTCTTGTCATCAGTCACGTGCCTACCGTATCTCTGAGATTGTCTAGTTCAAGTCTTTTTTTGTTTTATTCTGTCAATAAACACTAACCAATTACCAAAAGTATAAAAACAGTAAAAAGAATTTGGGGTCATTTAAAGGCCATGGCTTAAGAGGACCCTAATTATTTCTTCTTTCTTGGCGTAATTCAACTCGATCAAGAAAAGAATATACCCCCCCCAAAATTCTCTCGTGCTTAATTTGTTTGCCGTGGCATCTACCGGTTTACGTCACCCGCATCGATTTTACCCTGTTTCCATAATGAGAGAGAAAAAAAATTGTCTTCCAGGCACAAGATGAGGGAATTTAAACCAAAAAAAAAATTGAGGGAAAAGAAAAAGGTTGTTTGTCTAACGGCCTTGGCTGTGCATTAGAACATTTGACTCCCCACAGTGGGGGCCTGTGATGCACAGTGCCCATGTTTCTGTGTTGTGAATGCATGGCTCAGAGTTTCTCTGCATTTTTTAATAGCTTGTAACCTTGCTGCCCTCCTCAGTACATGTAGGATGTGCTGTTGGCTTTTTTTTGGGGGGGGAAGAGCATTCTTAGGTCATTGCCCTGTCATACAGTGGGTCCTGCATACAGCGCATCTTATCCATTCAGTCTCTTCTCCAGTTTGATCAGCTTTCGGGTCTGAGCTGCATTCTGCTTTGAGAAATTCTTGTATTTTCCAGCAGATTATAGGATGTGGTTTTTGTGTTGTGAAATTTATTTTTTGAAGGTCACAGTTTTAATTTTTGTACAGATATTTCATGTTATTTGTATTGTATATTTTCTCTTTTGAACCTCACAAACTGACGCGGCCTGCGTACTCTTGTTGGCGTGACTGTCACAAATTCATAACTTAAATGCAACATTTTTTGAACCTGACATTTGAAGTGTTTGTGTCTGTACATGCGGCACATGATACACCACTTTTATATTACAAAGTCCTTCCCTGGATTGGAAACATAAGGTCTCTGCAAGAGTTCTATTTTGGCATTTGAATAATTTGCATACACAAGTTTATCATTAATTGTAAAGGACCGAGTTAAATTATGAGATGTACACGAACATTTCTCAGGGGAAAAAAGGTAAAAGTTTGGGAGCAGTGGAATATATTGTTGAGTTTATACAGCTCAAGTGCCTGTTTGTACTTAAATTTCTTCCCCTTATTTCTCTTTGGTATGGTGGTAAGATTGATTTTTTTGTGTGTGTTCCTTTTTTCAGTCTATGCTCCAAGTGGCCAAGAACCTCTTCACACATCTAGGTAGGTTGCATGATGATGTGACCACTTGGTCCACATGCCTTCCCAACCCCTGTCCCTTTGTCAGTATGTTAATTTCCTACCCTTCAGGTTCGTTAGATGATCACAACTGGGGCATTATTAGGGATGAAAAGGTAAGGCCTGATTGGTTGGTCGGTTCAGATTCACTGACTGAACAGATTGCAGCTCAGGAAGCAAAGGCCAATCGTGTCATAGGACAGAGCCCTAGTAGGGAGAGGTTGGCAGCCGAGAGGAGGCGTTACCGCCCCATCAAACCGGCCCCTTACCCCACGCAGCCCACCGCTGAAGACAGGCAGAGGAGGCGAGGCTCGCGCCTCTCCCCGCCTCCGAGGCACACCCTCATACAGCTGCAGGGCCAGAAAAGGAAGCTGTCGGAGTTGGAAGCATCTCCAACCGAGGAGTCGTCATCTGAGGTTCTTGCCAAAATGGAGGAGGACACGCTCTCGGCTCTAGGGGAACTCGGCCACTTGGGTCACAGCCCGGCACCTGCAGGTTCCTTGCGACCTCAAGATGACTCCGAGTTGCCAACCTGCGACCCCACTCCTCTTGGCTCCTCGTCATCAAGTAGCCTGGAGCAGGAAGAATTCTCTCCCGGCTGGGATCAGCACCTCGGCACCCAGGAGAAGGCCAAGGATTTCCAAGCCGCAAATGACGAGGCCGACCTCAAGCTGCTTCAAGCCTCCTTGCAGAAATTGGGCCAGAGCCCTCCCAAAGAAGATGATACTATGGCAGATCCACTGCTTATCCCGGAGAGTGCACCTTCTGCTGAGATGGTGCAGCATGTCCACTTCAGCAAGGAATCCTCCACCTCGGATGTACCAGGTGGCACTGACGGATCCCAACCGAGCAGCCCTGATGTAACCACACCCTCGATACTCATCAAGCATGAGAGCCCCAAGGGAGGAGCAAACCTAAGGTCATGCGGTCAGTCGGCGTCCGCTCACCGGGGTGATTGGGAGACAGTGGAGGTGGACAGCCAATCAGGAGCAGGGTTACCAAGTCGACAGGGCAGTGTGCTTGAATTGGATTGGTCACCTGGTACACTGAGCGTCCACTACATTGACCAGCCTCCGTCCCTGTTGCTGCAGGAAACTTGTATGTATAAGCTGTTCATTTGGGGGTTGGTGTATCTTTCATTTTAGACATCATCATTATAACATGTGTTTCCTTGTTAATTGCTTCATCGTTGATATCTTGGTTGATTGGTCATTTCACAGTTGATTTTCTAGTCAGTAACTAGCAGTTAACTAACTTGAATTTTTGTGTTGTGGATGTTTGACATGCAACATTGTTTCATTATTGGCTGTTTTATGGATTTATGCTTAAATTCTTGTCGATTAACACTGAAAATTTAATTTTAAGCATAAACTTTCAGGACTACCTTTTCTCTTATGTAATTTTGATGGATTTATTACAAATGAATTAATAAGTGATCCATTTGATAACACCTTGGAATGCTGAAGTTCAATTTGTTTCATACTAATCTGTAAATTTGCTTGGGTTGTTAGATGAATCTCCCAAGTGTTTTCTCTTTTTGGGTAATTGTTGAACATACTTTAAAGGTTTTTACAAATTTTCTTGTCCAGCTCTGGCAGTAGAGGGTTTGTTCATCTCTACTTCTTTTCAGATAGCTGATGGTACTTGGAAAGTAATTTAAAAATCGGGCTAAAAACAACATTTTCAAGAAAGGTGATTCACCTCAGACACAGAATTTCAAACTTTTCAATCGTCACAACCTTCTTCATTTTTTGGCCCAAGTTTCACTTCCCTGTGGTGTTGAGCGACCAAAAGGTACATTTCAGACCAGGGGGGGAAAAAAAAGGCAACTATTGGATTTCAGTAACAGGATAGCAGAATTGAATTAGTCGTTCATCATAAACGGCAATCTGACTCTGAGCAATTGGATGGCGGGAGATTGATGTCGTCAATCGTCAATCGGCTCGTGTCTCCCCGGTCCTAATGGTCGTTCAGTTGTCTCCATCTGTCATTTATCACCCGCACATCTTGCGACTGCCCATGGATTGCTGACTGGCTTTCTCCAAGATCGGAAGCAATCAAAATGGGCCCCATGTGGTACACCGTGTATATCGGACACCTCTCCAAAAAAAAAAAAAATATGTCGAAAGCCGCCAAGGCCACTTTTGAGAACCTTGCACAGTGTATTTCAGTAGGAACCTTCAACATGTTTCACCTGCGTGAGGTCTCTTTTCATCACGATGCTAAACTGAGCAGTAAATCTGAATGAATATCTCGGTTTGCTTTTATTTATTTTTTTTTTTCAGTAATTCTGGGCTAAAACAGAATTACTGGGAAAAATGGTCTGAAAGCTTGTGTTGCAGGATCGTGTCGCATGCATGTAGATGTGGCACATGTATTGTTGATCCTTTTCTGATGGCTCATTGGATTCCTGGTTCATTGTGGAGTTGTTTGTTGTATACCTGTTTAAACTTTGCACTTTTGAGAGGATTGACATTTAACAGGTCTGTGGAGCGCAGAGTTCGCTGTTAATTTCAGATTACTTTTTCACCAGTGAGTTTTCCATTCCGTCTTTTGCAGTCTCAGCAACTGTGAACTGGGAGGTCAATTTTTGGTCACCTTGCTTTTTCAGTGACATGTGAGGGTTTGGCTGATGAACTGGAGATGAGTCACTGATTTCTTCAACTATATCATAATGTTTTACTGCAGAATAATAAACTCAATATTTTGTGTCTGATCTTGTTGGTATTACTATTTGGTTTTGTTATGAATTCTGTGGATTCTGAAAATACTGAGCATCCAAGGCTCTTGTTCAGTTGGAAAAAATATGCGACTGGATCCTTCAAAATGATTCTACAGGCCATTTTGCATGTAATTTGGTTTCAGTGTGGATCAGAAAAGGAAATTTGATACCTTTCTCGTGATGAATCAGTCAGCCTGGCATCTAGATGGAAATGGACACAGTCGTGTGTGAGTGAAACAATGTTGAGGGTCCCTATTGATCTACACTGTGCAAGATGCTTGTCAGAGTCTTGAGTCAAAAGTGTGTCTGGCGACATCCGGCTCGTTTTGGTAGACTGGGTATTATACACGTATCAACTTCCCAGTACCAAATCGTGATCATGTCTACCCTCCTGCCACTAGTGGGCATGTTCATTTGACTGAACATGGGGTTAAATTTTGTTGCCCTTTTTTTAAATCAGTATTTTACGGTATTCAAATAGTTTAAGTTTAGTGTTTAGCTTACATAGACCTTATCAAAAACAGGCAGCGTTTCTTTAAAATTTGGATGTTGCACCAGGGCGTGAAAGGTGCCTGTTTGAAGAAAACTTGTCTGCTCACATATCTGCCACCTTTTTCTTTTGCCGTTGGACATTGCCGTGTTTCCTCTCCAACCGTGAAAACTGGACATGATAGGATGTGGCGATGCATCAGATAACCAGCTCAGTGACTTCTTTCAAGAACGGGGAGGCCCTGAGGTCATCCCAAGGTTATCCACACCTACACGTCTGCTGGCCTTTTGCATTGGTGCCCGTGGACTTGAAAGCATATGGAGTAAATGCGAAAAATGCGGCCAGCATAATTACTGCATTGGAAATGCTAAACCCCCACAATGCTGCTTGCCAGTGGCAAGAACACCTTAATTGTCAGGATGTGGGATGTTGGTGCTAGGGGCTGTGAAATGTCTAGACAGACCTTCGAGTATTTGTTGATTTGATTTATCACAAATTTTAGTAGCTTCACACAATTTGATAGTCATTTTACAATGTACATATTTATTTTTCATAAAAAGTTGTGTAAATTGATACTGTATTAACAAACATGGAACATAGTTCTAAACAATCATTGGAATTTTAGTAACCATCTGTTTCTATTTCCCTGGTTCTGATATTTCGTTTGTGAATCTCTAATATCTATCTGTAATACCCATTTAGTTCACTGAATTTACCCACTGTGACAAATCAAATTTATTTTAAACCATCCCCCAAGCTGTGTAATTTGTTCAATATATCCTGCCTACTTTCCCATAACAGCATGTCCAGCCGTTGTGTACAATCCAATTTTCTTTTACTGTCCCAGAATCGTCTCACCTGGCCTAACTTGCCAGCTTCCCCCGCGGTGAAAAATCCATCACGCTGAAGCCCAAATCATGCCCACGTGAAGCCCCCTGTGATCCCATTACCTCCTCTCTTCGTCTCCCCCTTCCTACTTTTCCCTTCCCTGGAAATTCCATTAGGGACCTCGTGTGTTCCCCCTCCCCCCTCGGGCAATGAGGTTCAACTCCCCACGTTTTGTTTTTACCCCGTCCCCCTTCGCAGTTCTCCCTCCCCTCGCCCTGTTCAACTTTCTCTCCCATTTTCCCGGTGGCTGAGTGGTGCAAGTGTTACATGTGGGGGACCCAAAAAAAAAATATCATTCTTAAGCCGACTTACCGAGCGGATCGGACCCTGTTGTTGTAACGACAACTGGGAGAAACACCGCAAATCCACTTGAGTGGCATTGCAGCTGCTGATGAGCGAAGTGTGCGCGAGGTGGTCGCACATGCTCCCTGCCCGCTGAGAGACGTCAGAATGACACGGCTTAAAGGCACCACTCGTTGCCAAGTGCTCACCAAATGGACTTGTTTGTCCCCACTTCTTCGGGCGCATCGCGCTGCATATTTAACCAGTTGTTCAACTTCTGTGGTGCAGGACATGTTCTCTTTGATACACCTCAGGGGACGCATAGTACCCCAGATAAAATGGAGGATGGCGTGTCTTCAGGGGTTAGAAAGGATGCATGCTTCACCGTCACAGAAGGCACAATTTGTTTTGTTACATCATTGTCACTTAGTCCAAAAAAAAAGGTAATGGCTGCAATTAAAACCATCTTGCAAGATGTGAGATCGGAGGAGTGGACCCTTGCGGTGATGAGTGACACACGTTGCATTTTGACCCTACACCTGTCCACTGGCTGGAACCATGCCCGGGAAAGATTTGTTCTGTTTGGACGACTTGGACTAAATTTTTGAAGGACTCTGGCTTGTCCCCACATTATTCTAGGTTGCCGCAGTAATTATCAGACATCACATCATAAAATTAGTCCCACAACTACGGAACAGAACATACACACAAGGTGGCGTGTGGTATTTGAAATAACACCCAAACTGCATGTTGTACTATGTAATGTGAAACAGTAATGTACATGTACATGCAGAGTACTGGGGCCAACATTGGTCATCTTATCTTCCGGATGCATTGGTCAGTTTCCAGTCATGACTTCATATGCTGGATGCTAGATGATCATGCATCGTAACTCATGATTGTAGTTTTAAGCTTTGGTTTGGTGTGTCATCAAGATAGATTAACTCTCTATCTTATTTTATACGTCTTTGTTTTGCAACAGTGGTGAAAATTTGCTGCAACATATGCATGTTACCGCAACATATGCATATTACCGCAACATATGCATATTACTACAACATATGCATATTACCGCAACATATGCATATTACTACAACATATGCATATTACATATGGAAATTGATATCTGTTGATTGTTTTAAGTTTGACACATGGTAAATAAGAATTCCGAATTGTCACTTTTTCTGTTTATAAAAGCAAGTAAGCCAGCAACCAACCAACCAACGAACTGACCCCCCCCCAAAAAAAAACAAAAGCAGCAAACACACCTGATTACAATCGGATTACGCAAAGAATCAAGTCGTTACTGATGTCACATTTCCTTCCTATTTACGGTAGACCCCACCTCTGCACCAGAATAGAAAACACCGCCCCAGGGACTGAATTTAATCCTATCAGTGTCCCTCTTCTCCAGCCCCCCTGACTGTCCTGGGCCTTCCTCTTCTTTCCTCAAGTCGTCGTGTTTTTACAGTGCAGTCACGCTTTGCCCTGATGTGATCTGGCATTCATCAGCCACGGCCCGCCTGGGCTGGACACTGTTTCTGTAACACCCAGGCTGTCCGTGCTCAGCATTCCCTGGACAAAAATCTACATCAGAAAATGTCTTTGAATTTTTGATAACTAGTTCCCCTGTCAGATTCTGTCCAACTGCATTGCTACTGAAGGTGGACCGATTTAATTTAGAAGTCATGTGGAAACTATTAAAAGGTTTGATTGCATTTGACAGAATTTACCTCCTCTTGCATTCTTGCTTAATGTGTTTGTATATTTATGTTTATTTACTAATTAATAACTGGAAGTTTCATTTAAATGATAGTTCAGACATTTGCTGGTTGTTGTTTATTATTACAAAATAATTACATTTATAATTAATCTATTCTCATTTGACTCATTAATTTTTGAAAAATGTACATTGTTATTGACAAATTCTTTTGCAATTGTTCTTCGTTTCTAAATTTCCTTTATTGTTTAGTTTAAGTTTTAGAGGAACATGTTGAAGGAAGGGATTATTGTCACAACATACATGTACTTTTCAAAGCCTGACGTGATATTTTGCACAACAAAATGAGTTCATCTTCTTGATATCTGGTGTCCTGTCTGTTTTTATCATAGATGATGTACGGATATTGTTGAGGGAAATAATGATGGAAGCAAGGAACCTGACTCAGGCCGAGAGGTCAGTGAAGAAGAAATCCTTGGGCGCAAATAATCTCCATAGGTTTGAAATCTGTCAGAAAGACAGCATTGTTTATTGGGTGGCATGCCTTTAAAACATTCACAAAAAAGATGGTTTCCTGCAAGTTATTTTTTTTTCCATTGAACCCCTGTCCTTTTTGGCTCGCTCTGTATTTTCGGGATTTGTTCAGTGCCCCATGTTTGCTGTCTGTCTCAGAGTTGTAATTTTTTTATTCTTTTATTAACATCCATCCAAATGCAATTTGTTGCAGATGTTCCTTGTTCCTGGTGGAGAACGATGAACTCGTAGCCAAAGTATTCGACGGCCATGTCTTAGATGTAAGTAGGTAATCCCCGTTGAAAAAAAAAATTAGTGCGTAACGTGAGAGCAACTTCTCCGTCAGCTGCGCTGTTTGTTAATGAAGGCTACAGCCAACGGTGATCCACAGAAGAAAAAAGTTTTCTTGTCACATTTCCATCTCAACCTCGATCTCTCAATTCATTTCTGTTGTTTCCTTCAACAGGAGATGGGAGAGGTTCGGATACCAATCACTCAGGGCATTGCTGGGCACGTAGCCACTACTGGTAAGTTGATTTCCCTCTGTTGAATTTATTTTATTCATTTCATTCTGTTTTGTTTTATTCTGTTACAGTTTGTTTCACGAGAGTTAGGATTTATGAGAGTACTTTATCTATCAAACTTTGCCAAAAAGCTCATTGAAAACACATAAAAAATAATTGGCAAATAATGCCCAAATCCTCTTGTCTTAAATGCGTAGTTAAGATTCTGATTTGCACTTCTACTGATGAGTGAGTGCTATCCAGTGTCTGTCCTGGGTAAGCTTAAATAATACACAACAATGCATCTTAACATCTGTCACTAGACTAAAACTCTGGTCAGATCAAGATGTCATATTCTTCAGGTTGAATTCTTGCAATGTGCTGCTTTCAGTTTTCACGTATTCCTCATTCATGTGCCTTGGCCACTGTTCTTATCGCCGTGTTCTTTTTTCTGTCAAACTAACGGGTGCTAATACATAGCAATCATGAAGATGCAGAAAGAAATTGACAGGAGCAGGATTTGACTCCGTCTCCTCTTAGAGTATCACGCCGTCTGATGGTTTTTGTCCCTCCTTCTCTCCCCCTCCCCATCTCCCAGGCAAGATCCTGAACATCAAGGATGCCTACTCGCACCCTCTCTTCTACCGCGGAGTGGACAACAGCACGGGCTTCAGGACCCGCAACATCCTCTGCTTCCCCATCAAGGATCGCTCAAGTGAGTGTGCAGAAGGAGGTCAGGACAAATTTATTCTCCAATTTTAATCCGTATGTGTGTGACATCCAATACACAAACCACAAGAAGTCATCTGTCGCTGAGAGCTTGCTGTTTGCCAAGATCTCTTCATCCCGTTCACCTTCATTTTTCACTGCTTTCTTAACACGACTCATGTTGAGGTGAAGGAATGTGTGGTTTATTTTTGTTTGTTTGGGGAGTTTTGAGGGCTTTCTCACAAGCGCTGTCATCAAGATGGATTAATCATCAGAATTGAATGCTTCCTTTTTGCTGTTTGGACGAAAGACTTGTGCTGCACTTGGTGGCAGCAAATATACCAGTGTCCCACATGACCGATCTACTGGTGTTTACATCCCGTGTGAGCTAAGGCACACAAAATGATGCAAACAAGCCCGAACCGGTCTCATGAGACCGGTTTGTTTGCTGCCACCGAGCGCCTCAAAAGTCTCCCATGGCGTTGGTGTGTTTGCCATAGAATCTAGTCTTGGAGTATCGGTTGCAAGTTTGCTCAGTGTGGCCAGTAGCTTCCAGGACGATTGGACGAGTAGAGCTTGGGCATCTTTTGCTGTTGTATTTGATGATTGAATTTGTTGTTGCTGCAGTGGTGTGGTTGTTTTCTGGTCCACAGCTCTCGTCTCTGATATTTTGTTCCAAACTTTGTTCCAGTACTTAAACTGTTGATAGCAATGCCTTTTTGGTTTGAGTAGCTTAACTTGAGTACCCAATGGAGGAACCTCATGGAGTCGTTTTCTCACGATGTTTTGGAGTTTGTGTTGTCTGAACTTGTTCAGTTCTGATTAAACACAGTGGATCAGCATCTCTCTAAGCTTTAAAAATGAGCAGAATCTCTATTTTAGTAGCTAAATGTAGAGCCAATATAGGGAAGCCATAACACCCCCCCCCATCTCCCTTGTCCCTTCCCACTCGACCGCAGCTTGTGAAGCCAAGAGACAGCCCTGCCCTTACAGAATGTGGACATTTGCAAGACAGTTCACCAAATCACCTCAGTGGCAGGCTTGAATGTGCATCGTTTTATACAGATTGCCAGTTGTTGCATTCAAGAACTCGGCGCATGCTGTCCTCGCCGCTATTGAGTTTTGCAGCCCATTGTACCCGCCGAATTGTATTGCCCACAACCAGTTTGTCGCAAGGGCTTTTTGTTTTCATGTTTTCAAGAATGGCATCTGGTTCCACCTTTTCTTTTGAGACATTTTTTGCTCCCAGATGAATGCTGCCTCTTCCCAGTCAAATCATGGAGCTTGACATGATTTGTTTTGTTCGATTGAATGCGGTCCTTTCCAATCTTCTGTCGTATTTTACTAACCTCCGTACGGCCGCCGTAATCAAGAACACGCACAAGGGCCCAGACCGACAATCGCGCTACACACTGTTAGTGTCTGAGCAGAGCATCAGCTAACTTGGTGGGAAAACAAGGAAGAAATAGCCAGTTTGATTTCTTCGTGCAAAGAATTTTGCCCTTAAACAAGGCATATTTAGTGTGCACATTATAACCAGTTTTGACCGAAACACCTCACTAATGGCACTGGGGGTTGTGAATGGTTTGAAACTATAGAGAGTTGGATCTTTTTATCAAGAAAAGAAATGTACTTCATACGAATCAGTTTTTAATTTTTTAAATAAGGCCGTATGCTGTAAGGTGCACTGTAGGCCATGTGTACACCGTTCAGAATCAATAATTCTGAGTGAGATATTGAAGTGAATCGACCTTGTAGGCCCTACTTTGTTTCAGCACTTTCATTGCAATCAGTTACCACACATTTTCTTGAAATCCTTATTTTCACCAGCTTGAAGAGCCGTGCCAGATTGAATCTCAGAACACAAACGTCTGTCAGTTCACTTTTAGGTAATATGTACACGCAGCATAAACAAAAGAAATGCATAGTGAAAAAGACCTGCATTTTCATTCAAAATTCAATTTTACCAACAGTTAAGGATATATATATTTTGTGGGTGTTTGGCCTCCATCCCTCCAAATCAGAGATAAAAAAGATGATCGCGATGAAGCAACAGTGGTGTCTTCGGTACCGCTGTTCCTTTTCTTTTGTAAGAAACATTTTCTGCTCCAGTTGACAGGGCACAAACATGTTTTTCACCAGCGTTGCTGCGTCTTGTACTGAAGATGCCAAGTGGCCTAGAAGCACAGCCGCCCTCGGGCCGCAACCTGCCCCCCCATCCCCCATCACACACTTCATTAGGCCCCTACTGCAGCTATTAGCCCGTCTGTTTCGATGGCGCATGCCATCTGTTTTCCTCCATCTGACCAACAAGGGTGGGAGGGGAGAGGGTGTTCTTAAGTCGGGCACTCTGGTCAAATTGGGCCTGGTTTCAGCTGTCGGCTTGTTCAGATGTGAGGGGTGCTATGTGTGCCGGTGGAGTTGAGGGCGAGTGCGTGGGTCGAAAAGGGGGGAAAGCGTGCCTCGCCGGGGAGCGTGACTCGGATACTACCATGTATCACCTGGATTCCCACATCACTCCGACATACCAGCAATCTGCGAGGTTTATACAGGGCAGGGTGTCAGTTTCACAACGTACTTCAGTAGCGTATTATATCAGGAAGTGGAACTTTTAAAAGTAGGTTTCAGGAGTTGTGGAAAATGCTTTTGCATTCCTACACATACATGTATGTGCAAAAAGTGCATGTTGGTACATTCTTCTTTCTGCATATGCTTCCAACATGAAGAAATCACGATCACTTTTAAATGAATAAGTAGTTATATCCAAAAGGAAGAAGTCATGAGGCTTCCATTTTGACAATCTTCACTAATTCTATTCAGACACCCACTCATGCACGTTCTGTCGATAGTTCTTTCTTTTTTTTTTTTACACACTGTAGTAACATTGCGTTACATATTTCATGTACCACCTAACTACCTAATTTTTTTTTATTTTGTTCTCATTTGCGGTGTGATCTTAATCCATAAGATAGGAGTATTCTTGAAACGTCCTCAGCAAAACCTTAGAAATTAATTAAAAAGATGTACAAATTAGGGAAACAGTTTAATATTAGTTAAGAAAAGTTATTTAATCTTCAGTAGCGTGAAAAGTGCTCCAACTCATTCCATTCGCTCTCCATGTTCTTATTTAGTGCCATTGGCATATATGTAAACTCCTATTTATTCATGAGTGCACATTTCTTTCATACATACGATTAAAGACATCTGTTATATATTTTAGCAAGAACCTCAAATACTTATCTCGTGCATTCTGTCATAAATAAATATGCATCATATTCGCTTTTGGCTTGAGGTGTTGAATATTCATGTGTGTGAGGGGATCTTTCTTACCGCTGCACAGGCCAACCGGGCTGTCCCTCTGTGCTTCACAAGGACCCATCACAGTTGAAAGACTGTTGGTGTGTTGGGGACGGTAAGCGCTGCTCCGAGCGTCATGGTTAGTTTGTGACTTTTTTGCCCTCCCCCGAAAAACAAAAACACCCCAACCCGTTGAGCCCGCCATGCATCATGCATCAATTAAAGACCTCATGAATTATGCATCAAAAGTTTGAAACCCACATGAAACAAATGCATGTTTCTGTTCACTTTGAAGAGTAAAGATTGAGTGATTTTGGGGAAAGCCTGACAGCAGTGTGAGGTTCATTACTGCAGTGCCTTGGTATTTTTTTTGCTAGCTTGAACAAATGGCAGAAATCTGTTTCAATTCCCATCCCGCTGTACACTTGTTTTTGCCAAATTGTTACAGAGCAGAAACCATCGGAGTTAGGTATGTCACCATGAATAAACTATTGAGCCTTGCATGTCAAAGAAATGGTGTATGAACACCCCCCACCCTTCCTTCAATGGGCAAAAATGGAATAACAAGCGTGCAAGCTGTTTTTAAGTAGCATGCAGTTGAGTCCAGCAGATGCTTTGTTATTTCTCTGTTGGAATGTACCATCTTGAGATCTGGACTCTTTGATGCAGGCCAGTTGCAAAGTTCATGAGAAGTGAGTAAATTTGTCAATCTGACCAGAGTCCCCTCTTTCACCGTAACCCTCACCCCATTCCTTACCCTTGTCCAGTCACTTTTGTTGTTGGTTACCCGTGCCGAGTGTGCACAGTATTGCTCAAGGAGTCCGTATTGCTGGAGTTGTTCTGCCACCTTGGGACTTGATGGAACTCCAGCATTCCCTTGCATGGCAGAAAGTAACAAACCTCACATCATTTCACCCCACAAGTTTGTTCATAGATTGTTGAACATTTGCACTGTACTGACTAACTGTTTCTGGATGGCCACTTCGAATAATGAGAGGAACATTTCAACTGATGCAAACTTGGAAGGTGTGATTTAGGCTTTGATACTTGAAAGAGCTTTGAAATTTTTCCTCCCAATTGTTTCATTGGCTTCATATAATACACAGTATGCATAGGCTCCGGTGAAAGCTTCTGTCATACTGACAGAGAAAAAGCCTCATGTGTGAGGTTGGAACTAGGCACGGGCCTCCAATTGCCCCTTATAGAATATGTGTCATATCTTTACAAAAGCATTTGGTTTTATGGCACCGACTTCCCACATACAGACGCAAACAAAATGTATGTTTACTACAGACATTGTCAGTGCTGTAGTCCAATACATTAAATTTGTAGTACAGATTTTACTGCCAGTGGTTAACTTGTTTTAGCGGTAATATTGGCACAACTACAGATTAATTGGGAAATATCAGTACCTATACATGTGGTAATGTGAATGAATAAAGTTGTGATTTTCGGCATTGGGCGATGTTCACCATAGGGCAAGTGAGTCAGTGCCAGCTTTTTTGTCTGGCAGCACATGCACTGTACCACCAGGCAACCTAGTCAGTCACCTTGGAGCAGCATCCCGTGTGACAAAAATAAAATAGCATTCTCAGTATTCATGGTTGGTACAGAGTAGGCACAGAGTGGGCAGGGTCACTGCCTGAACACCTGGCACACAGTCGCAATGCCTTCGATTCAGCCTCTTTCTCTTACTCACCACAAGGAGGTTCTTGTGCAGGGCACTCATATTCGAAACAGGCTTGCAAAGAAATTCCATTTTGAATCCTCACGTGCAAGTTATTATTAGCACAGCCCTGTTAAGGGGTTGCCAGCTCATGCATGACAGCTATCCCATCCTGGTCCCTTTTTGTCTGAGACTTGTCCACAATTGTTTCAAATGGTTGCCTCCCAAACCCAAACCCAAGCTACACTAGGGCCTATTCCAGTCGGAAGGCTTCCGTTTAACTTCATTTGTGAAAGTCCTTTTTGGAGATAGTTTGGTATCTAAAAATGGTAATGTTTTGTAGAACTTCTGCTTGCCCAGACCTTGTTAAGCTTCTATTTCTCTCCCTACAAATCTTATTGCCCGACACGTAGTTACTACATAGTTAAAGAAGATCATCAGCTTAGAAGTGCCCAGCATTTGGTGTAGTACCCTGATTTCACCTGTGGTGTATACATGCTCTTTGTATGGCTCTAGTAAGCACAGTTCAGGACTGCCTGTTTAATGGTCACAATTAGCATTGTTGATCCAATTTTCCAGCAAACTATCTCACAGTAGAGATCTTGCCACTAAGAGTTTTTTTTCCTCTTCATCCTCTGCAGCCAGTAGCTCAAGTTATCTCAGCTCATGCTGTTATTTTCCTTCCTAGTTTGATACATGTACGTGGATGGCCATAGTTTTGTGCCAGTAGCCCCAAGTGGTCCTGGGAGGTACAAGGTGCAAAATGTTCTCCCGGACGTACTTACTGTATTTGTATTGAAGACAGTGTGATGAACCACCCCAGGGAAATCATCTCATCACCACCTCTCAGCTCGAGTTGTCCATGTTCCAGCTAGCACACCCCCCCTGCGGCTGAACTCGCCCTACTTTGGGGCTGTTGCTTCCCCCCCCCAGGTTTCTCCGACCGCATACTGAGCAACCAGACTGTAGCCAGCACGATTACTCATCGGACAAGTTTCTCAGAACTGCCCGATCGGAATATTCTCTCTCCCAACTCCCCACCCCCCCCCATGCAGTTGGCAACACCACAGAGGAAAGTATGCCCCGATACCTGAAAAACATCCTCAGGAAATAACACATATTCTCAGAGATCTTAGAAGCCGACAAAAGACGAGCTCCCTAAATGAACACAGTTGTGCTGGCATCGCCTGCAAGGATGAGCATATTAGTTATTAATATGAAACGCCTTCCATTCATCCCCCCCCCATGTGAACGGATGGTGGATCAAAGACGACCCGATAGTCTCCCCCGTCATCAATGTGGTCTCATTGTTGTCAGGTGGCCTACTTGTGGGACATAGCTCATTGTGGACACGGAGCCTGTACCCCCATTAATTGCTTCCAGACTCCCCCCTGTGGTGTGGCGTGCATACATGTAGATGAATCATTCCTCTTATTGCTCCTGGCGTCTTTGAATGCTTGCATAATGTTGTGTAGGTTCAACACTGAATTTTTCTCAGTACCTATTTAGTTTTGGGGAGGAAATCATTCTGTAAATCAGCTAAAATTGTTCATGCCGAGTTATCTTCAATCAGCTCTGTTGTGTTGGAGTAGTATTTCAGGAATAAGTGTAGTTATATCCGTTAAAAATAAACAGATCTTGCACTCAAATGTAACTAGAATTGATTTTCTTCTGGAAGATAATTTTTGTTGGAGGGACCATCTGTCTCTTCACAGGCGGGGATATTTTCCGCAGCCTTGTCTCTCTCTCTCTCTCTTTCTGTGATCTTATTTGCTATTGTGAAAAGCATGTGATCATTTGCAGTCATTTGCCAGTTGAAACTTCCATCATGGCAACATCACACAAATCAATTTGAAAAGTAAAGCTTTTAAATTATCCTTTGCAAGTTTCATTGGTTGTGACTGCTTTAATGAATTGTAGAGTACACTAACAAGTTTCTCTCATGATCAACATTTTATCAATGGGTCCTTATCCTGGTTTTGGTGATGCGGTTTACACAAGTTTTGCACGGACGTGCGAAGGTTTATGTGGATGTGTATTGGTGTATATTGCTGATACTCAAAGCAGTGCTGGCCAAGTACATAATAATACAGCATTTATGTTCATAAATAACATGTTGTTCATAATTGCCCTGATGTTGAACCACACAAAGATCAGACTCAGAACCCAAGTTGTGATGAAGTCACTGCAAGTCAACCAGACCTATTCCAGATGCAGGATTCGAGGAGTTCCCTTTCTGTCCTTGTGATGATAAGCCCCTTTTTCTCTTGACTTGCCACTTTATCATGTGTTTGACTGGATCACAGCCACATGAGGAAGTCTGACTAACATCTGTAAGCACATAAAGCAGAGTTGTGTGGACTTGAGGCAGCATGACCTCTAGATTTGAAAACATGACTGCCCTACATCCGTGACAGGACTTGTGGGCTCTCAGCAGCATTGCCACAGAAGTGCATATGGGTTGTAATCATCCCCCTATATCTGTATGACTTGGTATTTATGATTTATTCCCATCTGCTCTCAAGCTAATTTGTTGCTTTTGAAGTTTAGTTCCTCCATGAAGCCAAAACATCTCCATCTGAATGATTTCCACTTTAATGTGTGATGCTTCTTCGTTACTTTATGAACAGGTGTTTTGTTTATTTTGTTTATCATGTTCATTGTATTATCTACCCTACGTTGCAGACTGTTGCCAAAAGTCAATAATGTGAAGTAAAATCTGTACAGTTTGTGCAATCACAGCTGTACAGACACCTGCTTACCCAATTTTGTTGATTGAAATGTGTGCAGCGCATTTTCTCTGTGGAGATATTGGCGGTATTAATGTTACTTCAGTAAAATACAATGCTCCATATTTGATTGGCTGAAAAAATGGGATTTTTTAAATTGAAATGTTCAGTGTACATGTACTTCATAGTTTTGACTTTTGGTGAAGATTCAATCCTTCATCTTTTCCTCAAAATCCAACATTGACTACTTACGCGTGTAATACTCAGTAGTTGGTTTCATTTTCTTCAATCGTTTCATTGAGAAAATTTATCTTTGAAAACGTTTGTAAATCTTACGATTGAGGTTTTTTTTCTCTTTAAATTACAGCCGTTGTTGGAATTGCTGAGCTATGCAATAAAGTAAACGGTAAGAATGGAACTCTTTCTTAACTTGAGATTGAAGTGATTATTCGTTGGGGGACTTGGTTGAAGAACATGGATTCACAGTGTTTTTCTGCCTATACGCAGTGATCAAATAATGTCCTGCATGTTGTATTAGTGCGTGCTTCTGCAGCACTTAGAGTTTCATTTCCTGTAATGGTCACGAGTATTTGATCCGTGATGGGGGAAATTGTATTTCCTTGCCGAACAGGTCTGTACTTTACGAAACATGATGAGGAGGTGGCCGCTGTATTCTCAATCTACTGTGGCATCAGCATTGTACATGTAAGTGCTGGGAAAACTGGCCACCCTTCCAATTGGCCGCCAAAGATCTGTCACCTATAATCGGCTTCTGAAGTTTATCAGGGTGACTTGGCCAGGAATACGGGATGACTTCAACGTGGCACATACTTTACCTTGGACTCAGATTTTGCCTGTGATACATTCAAGTGCATGAAGCTTTGACAATGAGGCCAGTGTGATATTCCAACAGCGCATGTCCAAAATGAAGCCGATGAGGTCATTCAGGAATAGCAACGTGCAAGGGTCTGCCCTGATGTGTTGCCATATGCTGACTCACGTGTGCTTTTTGCTTGAACGAACTTGCCTTTTTAAAATACCAAACTTGCTCATTGTCATGATTCTGAGGCTATGAAGATACAGCAGCAGAACATTAGGATGTGGACTACTCTGATGAGATGAGCAAAATCTGAATTGGGTGATTTCAGACCCTCATAATCTGAAATTTCAGAGCCTGAATGGTTCAGGATTTACGACTTTTTTTGCACTTCACCCGTTGTACAAGTTTCATATAATCATAGCCATTTGAGAGACTTTGTTGTTCTTCATTGCTTAAGTCTCATTTTATTGTCATTGTTACAACCCCCCTCAGCTGGATGTTTTGAAGATCTTACCCCCCGTCTCATTTCCGTACTTAAAGCCCGCGTACTATAACAAACTTAGCTTCCAGTGTTGAGTAAGGAAAAACAATGTACTTATTCATTCTCAGTTTTAACTGAAGCACTGCCGTGACTCTTGGATATTTCCATTTTTTCCCCCCCTCTCGAAATGGTGGCAGAGTTTACTGTATAAGAAGATGAAGGATGCGCAATACCGCAGCAAGCTGGCCAATGAGCTGATGATGTACCACATGAAGGTAACGCTCTGACAGGCTGATACATGAGAACTGCCCCCGGGCACTTTGCCCCCGTTTTGTACTTCAAGGCCCAATTTGCTCCCAAATTACTTAAAAGGGTTTGTTGCACTGAGGTAATGGAGGGGAATGTGACCCACCACGGGCGATGTGTAGACCATTAATGACATTCGGATTACCCATGCGTCTACTCAGTACCGAAAATGTGTCAAAGCACAGCATGATAAACAAGACAGCGATAATCAAAGGAGTCGTTTTCCGTGTCTGTTAAAGAAGATAAAGACATTTCCTCAAAAAGGGAAATCAGACACTGAAGAAGTTCAAGTGCTTTTGCTACAAACCCCCAAACACCTGTTAAAAAAAATGTGTCAGGGATGCAATATAGAGCACCAAAGGGTGATGGTTAGCTAGCCAGAAGGGAAGAACAGCCTGGATCATGGGGGGGGGCTGCGATTTCAGCTACTGGATCAGAGTCGTTTTGATGTCATTGAGCGGGCTTACTCCCTAGGCACAGTAAATAGTGGAAATTCCCGGGTTGTTTGTAGTGACAGTCCTGTGCAGAAGGCACAGTCAAAAATGAAGTCATGTAAAATTGCATGAAGAAGAAAGATATTTTGGACTTTGGTAACATGTTTGTCAATCTGGTGGTACGACATACCTTTTGAAACATTTGCGTTGAAGTCACTAAGAGATTGCGGATCCGGACTGCAGCAGCATCCAACCATTGTGATAAATTAATAGCCATGCTGGCCTGATTTCATTAGGCTGCTCAGCAGAATAATCACATGGCCAGTTTATGTGCCAAGCAAACAGTTCCTGGGGAACCAACCAGATTTGGCACATACAGTTTCATGAATATTGAGCTGGTAGCCTGTTTTCTTGCTGAGCAAATAATTTCTCTGCATATGGCAAATTTCTGTCCCTGCTCCCTGGGCAGTGTCATGTTGGAACTAATGCCAGCGCTTGTGTGCATATGTTGATTTTCCCAGGGTACAGAGGAGGACATCAAGCCACTCTTGTCCAAGGAGTCGGTGCCTAAGCCCGAGTCCTTCCATCCCCAGATGGCAAGCTTCACCTACTCACCCAGGGGCATCCCGGATGAAGAGACCATCCGCGTGAGTAGTCAAGCAAGTCGGCTAACCTGGGAGTGTGTAGGCAGTAATGGTCATGTGCCACAACTCTCAGAAAGCTTTGAATGTGGGGTCATAGCTAACGGTAATAACATTTATAGATGGAGTATCAAGATGCCTGGAATAACAGTTAGGTTCATCTCTGTTTTTAGTTTGTCATTTAGACTCTCAGCAAATTTTGGTTAACAAGGTTTAATCTGTTATTTGGTTAAAATGCAAGTTTAACGTGACATTGGAATTGCAATGAAAATTGCGATTGCGTGAAAATGGATTCATTGAACTGGGCTTGTGAAATCAGTGCAAGACCATAGGGCTTCTGCAGTCATGAGTGCTCTCTCACATTTTGTGACCCTATTGAACAACTCTGTGGCAAGTCTCCAAAGCCACTTGTGAGTTGATGACCATCCTCGTCCCCAGTGTGAATAAGCAGGTACCATCAATATCTATCACTATACAATGTGTGTATTGTTCATCTGGGTGTCAAACTGAGTGATACATCGGAACAGACTCTCCTGAAATCAACCAAGAGTAGCCCGCAAGAATGGCCCTAATGACTCTTGTGGGACCCCAGTCATATTTAAGCCGGAAATCATAAAAAGAAATCACTTTACCAATCCTGCAGGGATCAGGCTTGCCAGGGAGATGAAGTCCTTTAAATGCCTCTTTGAACTTTGTGAAAATCCCTTGGGAAGCATGTAATCTTATTACCTGGGCCAGAAGAGTGTGCATAATACTGAAGAGGAATATTGTATTACACTGAGTGATGCGCTTTCCTTGAATGCATTTGGACAACTCTATGAGGTACATTTTATCAGGCTGCGACTGGATATCCAAAAGCACAGTCACTGTGTTTGATGGAAAGCCACCTGGCTGTCCGTGATGGGGAATGGAAGTCTTTAAAATAGTGGCTGAACTCGTCATGTTTGACTTGTCATGCTTGCACATATGATACTTTTGTTCTTTCATAATTATTTATTTTATTATAACTGCTGACATTCTATTGTGGGTGATGATTTCCTTCTCCCCCCCCCAAAAAAAAATAGTGGGAAAAAATTGATCATTTATTTTTAAAATACAAAATTGAAAACAAAAGCAGTGGGAAAAGAAATGAAAACGAAAGGTGGAAATGGGATAACCCCCAGCATTGAGGGTTTGGTGGTTTGCTGTTGATGAATGCTTTTCTTCCCTTCTGGAAAGAGCTTTACCACTTTACCCCTTTCCCAGCCATGCCCATGCATTCCAGGGGCTATGTTCACGTCATAACCTCCTTTGTGCTTCATGCTTCAGTGTTTGTATTTTGGCCTGCTGAAACCAAGGACCCAGACTGAATTACATATGTTCAAGCCTTTGCTCCCTAAGTCCTCACGAGCCCAGCACAAGTCACTCACAAACCAGCCAGTCTCAAGTCCCCAACGGTTCAAACAAATGTCCGAGAAGTCCCTTTGCTATTGTTCACCTGCTGTGTACGGGTCACCAGCCATGTGATCTTCCTCAACTTGATACCAAAAGCCCAAATTGTAAATCAAAATTCAGCAAATCGGCATTTATTTTTGTCGTCCTCTCAGGCCACATTGAGCATGTTCTACGATATGGGCTTTGTGTATCGGTACCGCATCAGGCATTCCACACTGGTCAACTTCTGCACGCTGGTCCGGCGAGGCTACCGGGACCCACCCTACCACAACTGGTACCATGCCTTCTCCGTGGGCCACTTCTGCTTTCTCCTATACAAGAATCTCAACCAGCTCGATATGCTCAAGTGGGTACCATCGAAACGGCCTGGTAGCCAATTTAGACATTTTGTTGCCAACAATTGTGTGCTTGCAGGTGGCAAAACTCAGATGAAGAAGTTTCGAATTTGACATTATGTTTTGGTTTCAAGTCTCCGGTTACACTGGATCCTATGCACACATGTACACCAGTATAAATCCACAGCTCAAAACGAACAGGTGTGATTTGGTCAGAGAAAGGGAAGGACTAACATTTAGAAAGAAAATTCACCAGAAACTCTTGGACTCCGCATTTATTGCAATTTTAAGGATACAGCCCGTCACTTTTTCTGTTACTGAACATGATGGTTTAAGTTTGGGCCAATTGTGAAATTCACTGGCAATGTCGCATAGGCCAGGCTAGTTCAGAAGATATACATCTCACTTAGATGAGACATTCTGCAGTCTAACAACAGCCAGTCATTTGACAGTGTTTCAACCACAAGTCTCTTTTTCTTATTTCTCTTATTGCTTTTTTTTTCCCCCAGGGATATTGAGGTCTTTGCACTTTTTGTGGCCTGCATCTGCCATGACCTGGACCACAGAGGAACCAATAACAGCTTCCAGGTCCACTCGGTAAAAACAAAAAAAAGCCCTCCCCCCACTGAGGTCCAGATGAGTTGAATATCTGTTCTCCGTGGCTGATCAAAATCAGTTGTTTTCATAGCTGTAGCAGCTATGACTTTAAAGCTTTAAAGGGAAAGTAGGTTCCACCCCGTTTAGATTACTTTCAAAGGGTTTGGGGAGCTTTGTATCCAGTTTGATTGGCTTACTGTGGTTATCTTGTTCTTGAATCACTTTCAGCAATCAGTCTTGGCAGCCCTGTATAGCTCAGAGGGATCAGTCATGGAGGTAAGCAAGGTAGTGTGTATCGCTTGAGAAAAAGATGGGGTCATGCTTCATGTGAAGGCAAACAGGAATGCAGTTTTGTGACCTGAGATTAACCATTCACATTTCATATCAGGCTAAGTTTGCCTCAAACACTTCTCAAACTTGAAAGTTGTTCGGCCTTTACATTCGCCTAAACTGTGAACCAGCCTAAAAGAGATGATGATTAAGAAATGTGGATTCTCGTTGGGAGGAATTGACGGAGTTGCATTTGGAGGTTGTTTGGAATCATTGACAGTGGGAGAGATGAGGGTTTTGAAGGAGAGACAGATCTGTAACTTGTTAACAGGGTGAAGTAATTATCGTATTAAGACTCATAATTTTAATGACAGGTTTGGCCTTGAAAATGACGCCACATGTTGATCCCTTTTTAGCTGCTGTACAAGTCAAACATCTCAACCTGCCACAGCATCATTTTGTTGGTTATCATGGCATCTTTGGTTTTTTTTCCTTCACTGTGTCATTTCAGAGACACCACTTTGCTCAGGCTATGTGCATTCTGAACACTGAAGGCTGTAACATTTTTGAGAACCTATCCACAGAGGTGGGTGACGTTTACTACTTTTAAAAAGTGTTAAAGTATCCGATGTCAAAAGCAAGAGATGATTCAAGTCTAAGCTTCTTGCCATCATTTCTGAAATAAAAAGGTTCTAATGTTTTGCACTAACAGACCAGTATATCCTCATCGTCACATCAGTGTTGTAGTCGAGACCACTTAAGACCTTCACAAGACCAACACAAGACCTCCAGTCTGAATTCAAGCCACAGGCTATTCAAATGAACTGCGACAAATCATTCCTTTGTCATTGATCACCCTGTTACTTGTGACTGGTCTTGTGCATGGTCTTGACTACAACACTGCTTCACATGGATACTGAAACTTAATAAAACTTTCACCATCTACATGCAAACATCTTCAAGATTCTCCCACTGTGTCTGTGGTGCCTGTGGTGCCTATGAGTTGAATCTAGAAAATGATATTCCATCTGGATACAGTGTTTAAATACTTTGTAATAATTACTCTGTGAAATACATTGCTTACAATAAGCACTGATCTTGATTGAGGTCTCCTCGTGCCCTCTGTTGAATAGGATTACCAAACAGTCCTGGACCTGATGCAAGACATCATCCTAGCCACCGATCTGGCTCACCATCTCCGCATCATCAAGGAACTCAAACAAATGGCAGAAGGTGTGTGGGCCGCTTTCAGTGCTGGCTTTGAAAATTTATAAAAGAAGAAAAATATGTAGAATGTGAACAAATATTCACACTTTGTGCATAGTTTGTATTATGTACAGAAACAGTGGCGTAATTTGTCATTCTCCTGTATAAGAACAGAGGTTTACTTCTTAAAAACTCCTTTTCAACACACCTTCAAAATCCCAGAATGTGATCATTAAAAAAAGGTAAGGGGGCGTCTCACAAGTTGGAACGTCAAGAAACAAGTTCCCAAGAGGACTTACTTGTTCCTACAGGGGAGCACCTGCTGTCACTGCTTTGAACAGTGCATATTCCCAAATGGGAAGACCGGTCTATATGCATGCATGTTAGTTTAGGAATGGCGTGTTCCTGTAGTAACACAGTGAATACGGGCGATTCACAATCGTGCGCCTCCAAGAGTTTGCAACGTGTTAACCAATCACAAGGCGCGAAATCTGTTGACCATTTCCAAACGCGCATTGGGTCGGCAGATTTCGCGCACTGTGATTGGTCAACACGCTGCAAATCTGGGAGGTGCACTATTGTGAAACGCCCACATTTCACATCGGGAAGCACAAGGTGTTCCACGGAGGAGCATTCCAGTGGGAACTGGAACATTCAGACTTATGAGACATTTCCTGAAAATAGATCTTTTGTTTGATGTGATATCAGATGGCTACAAGGTAGAGGATCCCCACTGCCACAAGTTACTGCTGTGTCTGCTCATGACCAGCTGTGACTTGTCAGATCAGACCAAGAACTGGCAAACCACAAAGAGAATAGCGGTAAGCTGAGCCCCTCCTGCCCTGCCCGCTGGTCCATATTATACTAGACTCCAAACCAGCAGTCAGTGTTCAATTCCAGGTGTTTATTTCTTAATTAATAAAAGCAGTCGTTTTGCATGAGATCATGGTTAAGACAACTTTTCCTGTTATTCCATTGCCTATTCTGGTTTCCTAGGTGTCAGTATTTTTAATAACAATATTCCTCACACTCTTAGTTTTACCAGAAGAAATGTTTAATTTCACCAGTCTATATTTTGATGCAATTTTTCTGTCAAGGGATCTTGGGGAAAAAAGATATAGTCTCTATTGGTTAGCATTCCCCATTTAAATCACCAGTTAATATTGTGTACTAATCGGTCCATATTTCAACACTATTGCCCTCACCCTCTTGAATCAGGAGCTCATCTACAAAGAGTTCTTCACCCAAGGAGACTTGGAGAAGGCCATGGGTATGGAGACGCCTGAGATGTATGACCGAGAGAAAGCCTGCATCCCTGAGCTGCAGATCAATTTCCTCAATCACATCGCTCTGCCAGTCTACCAGTGAGTACCAGATTTTTAGTTTCTTCCACACCGGCACTGGCATACTGTCGATTTGGTGCAAGGAGGGACCACTGAAAATTACCATGTGAAGAAATTTTCCTGTGATGTTTGGACACAGGGCTTGATAGTTGGATCGACATCTTGGATCTTTTTTTTGTTTTTTACTTCTACATTTTTTTTGGTGATCATTTTAAAGTCAATATGTTTTGTTTCAAATATGCTCACAGACAGAAGTAAACAGACAAAAAAATGAACATTCTTCAGGAGACTTTTGATGTTTGGTTGGAATTTCTACTTTTGTAATTGTCAGATGCTTGACCAAGAATTTCCAAGATCGTTTTTTTTTTGTTAAGTTGATTATCGCCTGAATCAACTCCAACATTTTCCATTCCCATAGCCTGTTCCCTTCATCCTTGAAATTCAACTCTTAAAAAATCATCTTTCAAAGTAATCAAGGAACCCAACAGTGCTGGTATATGGGTCATCAAACATGAAATTCCAATTAATCTCGTCGGCAAATCCCTTGTCTTGCAATCGGTGTTGAATTACCCTTTTTAAGACAGTGAAAGTGCTCCCCTCCTTGCACCTCATTAGGGTATGTCACTGGTCCAGTTTGCAGCTGCTGCCCCATCAGGGAAAACCATTAAAGGGTAGGGATTCCACCGCTCCATAATGTGTGCTGACACGTGGCACAGATGCCACAAACCTTAAACTCTCTTGTCGCAAGAGGTTCACTTTCTCAAAGGTGTGGGTCGGGAAGTTGTGCAGGGAATTTTAACCCTAACGGTCCTCCATCCTTTAATTTTAATATGATTTTTACACACACCCCAGGGAGTTAGGGGTATTAAATACAGTCTTCAGCTGCCGAATTCCTCACACAAACAATCTGCTGCGTGAGAGTAGTGGAGATGCTGAGAACAAAAGCCATAAATGGCGCCCAGTAGTTTGTCATACCGTTATTCTTCAGTGAACATTCATGTAGACCTGTGTGATCGTTTTCATTGTGTAACTAATCATTGAAAGTGATGTTATTTGTTTATTCCTTATATGGCCTCACTGCTAATGTTGTGTCTTATCAGGTACAACCAAGAATCCCATGTTATATTGTACCCACAACACAAAACTGAGTCTGTTGTAGCTTAAGAAGCATTTTGAGTTGATTTCATGAACGAAGGACACCAAAAAAAAAAAAAGATCAAGTGGAATATGTCTGTATTCTTCTGGGATATTATGTCGCACAGTTGTGCTTGCATCATTAGTGCCAAATTTTCACAAAGCTAGAAAAGCCTTAGGGAGAGCAAGCAGGCTCCGATGAATAGCTGACATGTTGCAATGAAAAAGAACCCAAATAATGCCGTATTTCAGTTTGTTGTATTTTTTCAATTTCTTTGCATGGTTTTAACTGAAATCAAACAAAAGCATCCAAATTCTTTAAATCACCTGTCCTATTGTGCCTTGAAAATTCAACATTTTACAACTGGCGGTACACTTCGTTGGACCCATTTTTTGTAGGTAAAATGTTGCCATTAGGAATGTTAGGTTGTACTCCATTACCACTTTCCATTTGCGAGGGAAGCGTAGCCTGTTCCAAATCTGTTGATTTAGTGCTGGCATGAGCCTGGGCCTTCAGTGTTTGCAACTTGAATAACCGACATGCATCACGGCGTCATGATTGGAGTCATGCTTTGTTGGATCCTAGTAAACATTAACCCACTTCCATTGTCAGTTCATGTAAATCACAGGTTTATTTCATCAGGTGACATCGGTTTCGAACCCTCCCTTTAATAATCATCACCCAGATTTATTTTCAGCGTAGTGAACAGATTTTTTTTTTCCCTTCCTGTCTTTTTTGGGGGGGGGTTCTTTTATATGCAAATTGGCAAGTTGGAGCAATACATTTTCTCTGAATGTGTATATTTGACTCCCAAATCAGGTTGACTCCGTTGAGAATGAAGTACATTATAATGAACAAGTTGTCATATTATTTTCCGTGACCTGGCATACCGTCAACCACTGATCTGCAGATACTGTGCCTATTCTGCCGCACGGTGGGCTCACCATTGTGACCTCAGTGTGTTCTGTCTTTCAACCTAAGTGCCCGGTCTTTGTAGAGTTTAAACATTCCTGCAGCAGGATAAATTTAATGACTCCGCTATTGTGTCCCAGCAAATCTTCCCTGTTTTTCCAGTCACATGTTGGCCACATAGCCCCCTTTTTTCCCCAGGGATGGTTCTTAAGAAAAAACCACAGGCTTTTGATTCACTATTTGTTCATGTTTCACGATGTGTTCACTTTGAACAAGTTATTGCTCGGGTGTGCTTACCAGCTGTGAACAAAGGACAACAAAAATTGAAAGAAAATTTGAAACTGATGCTGAAATCATATGCAAAGCCAGCAAATTTCCCATACAAAACTAGCCGTTTCATTGCAGTTCAAATGCAAATTATAAGTCATGCTGGGTGTACATTTCTCTGCATTTATTTACCTGCTGAGGGCTTAGAGTTGATTATCATTTGCTTATTAATACTGCAGAACTGGACTTTGAATGGGATACGATTTAGCCGAGTGCAGTTTAGCCGAGCTGTACATAATATCATATGGCAACAGCAGGGTTAAAGGATCCAGGAAATGAATTTTTCTAAGCATCACTTTCTGTGTATCTCTGTACTCTTCTTCCATGTATGAAGATTGTTCGACTTTTTTTTTTGAGTTACATGAAGTGAATGGTGCACTTTTTTCAAATATTAAAAATTGACCAAGCACTTCTGGAAAAGTGAGGGCACTTCACCTTTGATGTAGATCCAGGAAGACATGGTTCAGGCTGCATGTTTTTATATTCAAATTGTGAACCCCAAATTTACTATCTGGAAACATTTCTGTGAAAAGGATTTTTGCTGGATTATTGCCATATGCTTACACAGCAATAATTTGCCAAAGAAAATGGAATCTGCCATAGCAGTGGTTAAAAAAATCTAGAAATTTTCTTTGCACAAATCAGTGTAACATTGAGATTCAGTGCCTTAGATGACATGATAGTTCTGCTCATGAATATGCAGATATGCAATAGCATACAAACCAAAAAAGCATCAAAATATGGGTTAAAATTGCAAAACAACTATTTAAAAATAAGGTTAATTGAAACCCAAAGATGCAATTTCAAGGGTTTTTAGTAAAATGTATAAAATATTTCTATTTTCTGGTTTCTTTAAGTGCTGTAGCTACATGTATATGTATGTTTACAATCTGTGAGGAATGTTCTCTGACTTGGGCAGAACATCTTTCACTGTCCCACCTCACAGGTCATCGAGGAAATGTTGTTTTCACATGTGTGCATTTCACGAAAGAGTTCTGAGCTCGACTATTAATGGTGGTGTGAAGCACAGAACCATGAGGTTGTCAGTGGACTTGGAATAACTGTGGATGCAATCACGGGAGGAAGTAGTCACAGATAACATGCCTACAGTGTCCCAGCAGCACAGCTGGTCAAACAGTCCCAAAATATTGCGTCTTTATTTCCAAAGCCCATTAGCTCCAGTGCATAGAAGCTGTATAGATCATTACTTATAAAGATAATGGTGTGAGGGGTATGTCATTCGAACATAAAGCACAAGTCATATCAACTAAACCCATTGTAGGCTCAATCTCAGCAATTGGAGCCATACTCTAAGGCATTATCAGCATTCATGTTAGTGACTGGCTTGTCCCTTCATTGCTCCACGTTCCCCCCCCTTCCTCTTACATTGCGTGTACTAAAATCCCTTTTTCGTTCCAAGAGTTATATCATCTCTCAAGGTTTCCGTTGTGTTGTGTGACATCCCTCCACCACATGTGTTCCATCCATCGTCTGCCATCCCATCAACCCAGCTTAAAGAAAAAGAGCAAAAGGAACCCCCCCCCAAAAAAAAGAAAAAAAAAATCCAAGAAAAAAGATGGAGAGGGAGTGTTCCGGCCGGGAGCGAAGCCATACAGACCGAGTCTTTTTCTTTCTCCCTCTACCCTTTGTCCCTCCGTTGCGCAGGATTCTGGCCAAGATGTTCTCACCCCTCCAGCAGCTGGTGGACACCATGGATGCCAACAAGCTGAACTGGGCCAAACTTGCCGCCGAGGAGGCCAAGAAAAAGAAGACCAACAACCATACATGATCTCCACGCGCTGTTTAGATCTTAACTCTGTCACCGTTGTCACCATCCGCAAATCCGTCACAAGAAGGAAACGCATGCATATGAGACCAAACACAGTCCAAAGCTTTCTGACCACAGGCGTAGCATCAGCCATGTTCATTTTGTATTCACAAGTCACACATACCCATAACTTGACTTATCTAGTCAGGTGCCTTTGATGCTGCGAATCTTTCTTTTGTGACTCTACTGCATCCCTCACAAACTAAGCAGCAATGGCTGTAAAGCTGGCCAACATGAAGGCTTATTGAAATGAACTCTTTAAGTGTTCATTCTTAACTCTTTAATTGCCTGGTTTCCTTCCGCCGTGATGGATTTGCTCTGCTGTAGAAACCAGTAATTCCCTGTTGTTTTTGAATGACTGACACCAGTTGCATTGGTTACTTGTAGGGAGTGCCCATAAGTCAATTGCAATGCTCAGAGCCAGCGTCTGTCCTGCACATGGTAATACATTGATACTCCAGAGAACTGTTGTAGCCACATTGGTGAACTCCTCAGTGACAATTGCATAACTTACCTGCAGACATCAGTGAAAGAATGACCACGAATTGTACTTTTACACTCCCTACAGGTACAGCCCCAGTACATAACCCTGATCAGTGGTACTCACAAGGCCTTCAAATCAAATTTTTGCAATCACATTTTATAATGCAATCACAGTCTTCCCTTTTTTTTGGTATCATCGTGACCGATACAAATGGAAGTTTGTCTGAGCCTCCCCCCCCAGAAAAAAGTAAGGAGCTGTTGTCCAGACATAACTTGAAACTAAGAGAAATTTCCTTGGAGGCCGAGTGAATACCACATTGCATGCTGGGTTCTTGAGGCTGATTCTTGACTTTCTCTGTACTAATATTTCTGATTTACCCCAGTTTCCAGATGTGTTCCTTCCCTTGTTACAGTGTTTTTTTATGATTTGTCAGTGGTTGATTCGTTCTGCAAACCACATTCTGATTGATTGTTTTTGTTGGTTTTTTTTTCAAGAGAATACCTTCGGTACCACAAGGATTATGTTAATCCAAAGAGAAAAATCAAACCGGTATAGTTGTGTTTACTTGTTGTATTTGAACCAAAGAAGTGGCAGCTTCTAACTGACTAACTTCCTCACTTTTTTTTTTTTTGGTTTTCGTTCTTGTTCCGTTGCTGCCATTTCGCCGTCCACCGTGTTTCGTCAACCAACAATTGTGTGATCGTCTCATGCACCCTTACCTGCACGTTCACATACTCAAACACACTACCTCCTGGTCAACTTGTCTGCCCCTGTGCAATATCCCACCACTGCCACCACATTGTGCAATCCTACATTGTGTGTGTGAATCGGTGGCCGGTCGTCGCCTTCCCTGTCTCCTCCCGGCCCAAACAATGATGGCTGCCTCACCACTGTCCAGGATCCTGTCCAAGGTCATTCCACAGTCCGGGCTGCTGGTGAAGGCAGTGGATGCCAATAAGACCATGTGGCTGCGGCTGAAGCGGGAGAGTAGCCTGCGCAAGCTCAGCAGCGCCAACTCCATCGACTTCTTTCAGATCCCCTTCCGCAGCGAGAACGGGGCCGCGGAGTTTGGCAAGGGCCTCTCGGAGGAGACGGAAGAGGAGCTTGCCGAGGGAGAGGCGGAGCCAGGGAGGGGGTCAAAGGCAGGGGCTGTGGAGGACATCAGCGAAAGGAATAATAACAACAATCCGGGGCGGGACACCACTACCAAGTCCTCGTGACAGCGTAGAAGCACAGACTCATTGGAACGGAACTCAGTGGAGTGGAACCCATCTTGATATTTGCTTATTTCAGTCAAGACACAACAGTGATCCAGCCATGACTTGCAATCAAACAAGTTGGCCTTCAGCGAGACTCACAGCCCCAATCTAGAGCAACTGCATGCGGCCCGGGAGGTTCCAATGTCTTAATCTCAGGGTACACACTGCACAGTGGGTATAGATATTGCACTTGTAGGTACATATACGTATAGCACCTTGGAATGTACATTACTGGTGATCGGGACAGCATGATGTTTCAGTTGATATGATTTGTTTTAATCTAGCATGTTGGCACTGCACAACATAGCATGTTGTCATGACTTTGACCTTCAGAAGTTGTGCTTAGCCATGAATAGACTCTCAAAAATAATTGGCATTGTACATGTTTAAGAGATGGGGACCTTCAAATGACTCATCAGAAAACGTTTAATTAAAAAGGAATCAACAGAAACGCACAGAATAATAGCAAATTGAATAGATCTCAGACATGTTTCAGAGAGGTCGTGTGTTTTGTGAGTAAAGGCGTTTCACTTCACTATGACAATGTGTGCTTGTCCTCTTATGACCTTTCAGGTTTAACGGTTTATGCATTATATTTGTGAAATGTGTTATAACTTTGGATTTACATGATTGGTGTGAACAGGGCAGTATTCATTTTATTTAGTGGTATTTCACCTGTTGTTATCACTTTATTTGTGAGTAATTATAGGGCTTTTCAAAGTAATCGTTGAGAGTAACTTTTTTCCAATATTTTTCTGTCAGAAACAGCATGATTTGGAAATCTTTATGCTATCCTTATGCCCGAGAGACATTGCTAAATGCGCTGTTTTATTCCATTTAGGATTTTTTAGAACATGGTAGCTATGATAACCTTTTTTCTCCTGCTTCAAGCAAAATGAAATGAACAGCAAATAAAACAGAGTCATTTGGTATTGATGTTTTAAACTGCTGAGGCAGATTAAAAGTGACCGACAGAGATGAGTCGACCACACGCCAAGAAACTGTTTTCGCTTACTGAAACATTTGGAATGATGAAACAATCCCCTTCATGCAGCAATAATGATATACCTGAAGTTTAAGTTCCTGTGCATATTTATACATGAACCTTTAACTAGCCAGGTTTGCCCAGTTTAAATGTCTAAATTTTCGCCTGTTTCAGCGATCCAGCAGTTTTCCATTGTAGTTACATTTGCCGTTGATGTATGATGTGTTTTACCGAAACGATTTCCAAGTGAAAATCTGTCACCTGTGCCCTTTTGAGAGAAACCTTACAATGATACTACCGAAATGAAGGCATTGTGTATTATAATGTAAATACCTGTAAAATCTTGTGTCAGAATATACAGTTATGGGGAAAAAAATATATCGTACTGTTGCCATAAAATGGTACTATTTCCTTGTTTCACCGTCTTTTATATTAGAAGCTAGAACTTCTCATTCTTTTGTAAATGTGTGTGTTTATTGTACAAGGCTAACTAGTTGACGTACATGTATCACCGGAAATCTAGGAGATAAAGGGACAAGTGGGTTGTGCGTGGTAGACCGACTTGAATTAGAACCCGAAGTCCAAAATGTTCTGGAAGAATTGTTTTTCTCACAGCAGGCATAATCGACAGTTACCTCCGTGCACTTGCAACATTTTCGAAACATTTTAAAAGTAGCTTTGGGAAAGAAGGCACTGCGTGACTTGACAGAATATTCAATGTTTAAATTTGCAACAGAAACCTACTTGTAGAGCACAACATTCTTCACTAATTATTTGTGAATTAAAACAAACAAAACAAAGTGAGATCTGTTAGTAACTTCCTATGCAAGCAATGGGATGTGTGTAATTTAAAAATTCCGACGGAATCCGGAAGGAATTGTATAGAGTAAATACAGCATTTCTATTGAGATATGTTTGCATTGCTTGTCTGTAGATGGCTAGTGAAAGTTTATTCGAGTATACATACCATCTAATTTGTACTGTCAGGTTCTGTATGCTTCGTACATTACCTCCGTGACAATAACAAAAGGTCATGTTTCCTAAAGGTTTCGAGTAATTAACCGTAGCTTCGTCATTTTCACAGAAAAAGTGGAAAGTTTGTAGTAATCAATTCATTTCAAAATGGAGGGGAAATTGAAGTCATATAAACAAACAAACAAACAAACTAACTAACTAACAAAAACTAAGCCTGACAGCAGGGGGAAGGTTGATAAACATCCTAGCCAGTGTTATACCTTGATGGAAAGAAGAACAGATTTGATAGACTGCCTTTGTGTTCATAAAAAATGACAAAAACAAGTTAGTGACTTAATTGTAAATAGTTTAAAAGTCTGCTTTATGAACTGAGAAGATTCTATTATGACTTATGGCGTTGAAGCAACTGAGCACATTTTTGGGAGTTTGATGATTCAATTTTACTGATCAGTTGAATGTTGAGAAGAGTTTACATCGAGCATGCCATGTTCTGGTGACTTGTTTTATAAAAAAACATTGAGGTTCCTCTCTGAAATAGAATAAATGTTCTCACACCTTAAATTGATATCGCAGTGGTATCAGACACTTAGTTTTTAAATTTGATGTGTTGAGATTCGAGATTGCAATTTTGTTTCACAAGGAGTACTTCGCGAAGAGAGCTAGAAAATTGTAGTGATTACTGGGGAAAAAAAGATGTCTGTGTGAAAGTATGAAACATGGCGTTAGCACAGAATTAACCAAGTATTTTGTTCTCTTAAAGTACAATTGGAAACTAATGTTCACCAGTTGCATACTTTATTAGAAATACATTGAAACATTCAAAGGATATCTGAAGAAATGTTTTTCGTTGTAATAATTGGTGTTAGTTGAAACACTACAATTATAAAGAGATGTTAGGTCTGTAATAAATTCCTGCAATACCGAACTGCTCATTGAGGAAAACTTACAAAAGTACATGTTTTAGGCATAGTCATATGAAAATTGTTTTAACAGGATACTTGTGTGAATTACATAAAATTTAACAAAGATGAAATGATTCTGTCGATGATTATGTACTATTAAAAGATGTTCTCTTTTAAGGCAATAACATAATTTTTTAGTATTAAAGATACGTTTGGAATTGTTGGTCACAGTGTTATATTGACCGCCCGTTTTGGAATCTTGACTTTTCACTCTTTGTGAGAGAAAGCTGTTGACTTACTTCAACTCGGATTGCAGGACAGTGCATTAATAGTAGGTACCTACCCTGCTTCTGCCTTCAACTTTGACCTTTTTTATGGAAGTTGATGAGAACTTGTTGCTTGGGTTTACTTTGATGTATTTGTGATTCAAATTATCTGACCTGTCTTGTCGCTCATCGTTTCATGGAACAGGCTTCTTTCGCTGAAATCGTTCAAGGGGGAACTTTTTTGCTGTAGATTTCAACTTAGCTGTGACCGTTGCAAAAATATTTTATTTTCCTGGAATTCTTAATGTTCTATAAAGAGTCACCCTGCAGTCACTTTATATTTAAACGTTTTGTTACTTTCTACTTACCTTTGGCAGAATTTCTGTTCATTTTATTATGTTTGTAGATATTTTAGTGCAAAACCAGCTGCTTGAAATGATTTTTTTTTTAAAATCAAGACACAACATTTTCTGTACATAATGACCCTGTTTTGTTACGAAAAAATTTATGGTCGTGTAATCTGATTGATTTATTGATTTGGGGTCGTTATACAATAGTGTGTGTTTCCTAGCGGGTCAAATATTAAGAGATATATTGTTTTCTTATAAAAATCATTTATATTTATGGGTTGAAATAATATTTTATTTGCTTATAAATATGTTTCCTTTTTAAAGAAACTATTCTCGTGCATTTTTTTGAGTAAGAAAGAGGGACATATTCAAATATGGTCCACTGAAATTAAAATGAATAAATGTCTTGTAGCTGGCCAGACAAACAAGCATTATTACTCATTGTGGAGTTTCAAAGCTGCAGAGTAGTGCTTGACATTAAATGCCATGTGTATGGGGACATCAATTTGCCATTGTTAGGCTGTTCAATTCAGTAAGGTACGATGCAATTAAGTCCATCCTGTCTGCCATTTCTGAGGAATTCTTATGTAGGGTATTCCAGTGTGCAAGAAAAACTTAAAAAGACTGCAAAAATGTAGCTTATACACATTGAAACCTGCCATAGAACCTGATCCAGTCCTTTTCCATTTATTCCACTTAGTAGACCTCTGTCGTGGGGCAGCCATCTTGCTTTTCTACCATTTAAAGCAATGTAACCAAGCTGAGGCTGGATGGAAAAATAGTCTGTTCCCTTTATTCAATGTGTGACGTTGTATTAGTTTTGCCAATGCGTCTACAGGGAACAAGACAAACATGGCAGCATCATGACAAAAGTTTACATTGAGAAAAAGCCTCTAGTCATAAAGTTATTGAAGTTATTCACAGCTTACACACCTCATGTAGGATAATATCCTGTACATATTCTATTCCACTGATAGTACTATTTGTAAATGTTAGCTTTATTTCCACTTCCCTACTGTACAAATGAAACTGAGGCGTTGTTACTACGTGGTGTTTTATTATTGACTTGTTAATATTGAGATATATCCTTAGATGAAACATTGTTCAGATTTTTATTAGACTGATTGGCAGTTTGGGACGTTATTTATTCGAATGTTAAATACAAGCATTTGGTGAAGACAGAAAATGAACAGAGGATGAGAAATAGTGGTTATTTGTGTTCTTGCTGCTGTTGCTGTACTTAAATTATTCTAATGATAGATGCTCCACTCGGGATAAAGAAACTGTCTGGTGGGGATCCATCGGGAAAGTTTTATTGACGGAAGAAACCAAGTACCTTGAATGTGTGAAATTGCATTCCCCTATTGTAGGAGTGGTTGTGGCTAAAGGGTGGGTGGATGTGTCGAAGGAAACTTCAAGGGAGACCCCAACCCCGGAAAAACTGTAAAATAAGAGGAGGGGATAAGAGAAGGGGATGGAATCACTAATATTCATGAAAATTTCATTAATGCTCCCCCCCCCCGAAAAAATTGCCTTGCGACTGCCATAGAAGAAGGGATAGAATGCATTGGTAGTATCTCCATCCAAACAGAGAGGGGTGATAAAAGAAACGAGGCTGCTATTACTTAAGAATGTACACATATCGGCCACAGCAGACCATTGTGATAAACATTTGCTCAACTACTTCAGTGTTGGAATTGCCATTTTAATATGGTTGGATTGAAAACACTCAGATATCAATGACTTACCTTATTATTTTGGCAAGTTACAGACGATCAATCGTGCTGAGTTATCGATCCACAAAGAGTAAACAAAGGATTTTTCTTCACATCAAAGGGGTTTGAAACTTTTTTCAGTGAATAAAGATTTTAAAAATGAACATGATCTGTAACCTTCAGCATGGAGGAAGTAATACAGGGTGGGTGCGTGAACAATTAAATTCGTTTATATATTGATAAGAAAATAAGGTAAAATCGGTGCTCTGAAACGTGATCGCCGAACTTTCGGTAACTGAGTACCTTCTTCAGGGCAAGCATATTCAGTTTAAATCAGATTTAGCTAAAATCAATTAACCAGTTCTCTCTTCCGAATGCTTTCTTTATCGTAATTAATCTCCACTCTTGCATTAATTGTCACTAACTTTGATAAAAATGCAAAAAAGGAAACAAAAGAAAAGGGCGCGTTATCACGCCCGAATGGAAACGCCGCTGGTGGCGCACTTGCTGCATACTGAGACAAGAACTTGTATATGCACTTTGTATTTTAATTGTTACTGTGGTTGTATCATGCTTTTTTCGGAACCAATAACTATGTTTATTTTTTATTATTACTGTATCATTTTGTGGGATCTTTGCCAAAACACCTGTCCATTAAGAATTTGCGGCGCTTGTATAAGCCACGCCCTCCCAATTCCTTAATGGTAGGTTCCACGCACGTGACAACAATACAAGCTATGATTGGTCAGCAACAGCGGCAGCGGGGAACTCAAATCGAATGAATGGTTTACCTCAGCTGTTCCATTCCACGCGCATACAAAGATCCACAGAAAGTCAACAAAAGATTCTCTTTATATCGAGCTCATGCTCTCAAATTGTTCATGCAAAATGCTTTGTATGTTGCATTCTGTTTTAATGAGACGGCACGAATTCATTACCAGTGGCCGAATGACGTCGACCATGCTTTAGAGGCAGCTTGAAATTGGTGGAACGTTCAGCAGTTAGGCCTATTAGTACCCGTCGTGCAACGACAGAAGAAAGACGTGGTTGTGAGTTTTAATCAGCAGTGTGAACCTCGGAAACAAAGTCAAAGTGAACATCATCATGTCTTTCGCCTTCAGTAACAATACCCTGAGTTATGACCTGGAAAATTCACAGAACGTTGGCCCTCAGACAAGGAAGACGAAAAGAGAAGATCCTGGACGTGGAAATGGACCTCAAGCTTGCAAAAGAGCCGCCCTTGGAACGCTGAGCACCAACGTGATAAACGTTACGAGAAAGCAGCCATCCCGCGCTGCCAAACAGGTGGGGCCAGGTTAAGTCATGTCATTCATGTCCTCGAAAGTTTTCATCAGTCAAGACTATTTTCAATTGGTAGTTTTGTATGACAAACTGTGCCATTCAGTCTTCAACTGAATTTTTTGTTCTCATTGCAGTCTGTCGTCGATGGCTCCTACGGTTTCCAGGACGAGAACGCCTTTGCCGGGCCACAGGCGGGAAAGTCAACGGGGGGATCTTGTGCCTTGGCGCTACTGCCCAGCGTGGCTCAGCCCAGCTTCGCCATCCACGTCGACTCAGAGTCTGCCCCGTCCCAGACGCGAGTCCACAAGGAACAACAGCCGGTCGAACTACCCTTAGATCCCATTGTCACTTCATTGCCAGCTGTAGAAAGACCACCCCTTAGAACTGTTTTCAGTCTAGATGAAAGTGGTAGGCATAAATACACAGGGGGTCTAGCCTCCCAACATTCACAATTTGTCATGTTTGTTGGAAAGATTTTACTGTTTAAAAAGGCTACACCAATTTGAAGAATTACTGAAAGAATTAATATAGGCCTAGGCCCAGTCATGCCAGTTGTGGGCAGAAGGAATAGCTTGGTGATCATGGTGGTAGGGGGAATGGTTACCCCCAGAACTGCGTGGTTTGTCCTCTGCCGCATTCCTACAAAGGAACGCGGCGGATGATGAACGATAAAAAAAGGAAATGTGATGAAGTCTGCGATTCATCTTACAAAATTTCCGATCCCAGCACAAGTTGACCAGGTGTTTGTGTTATCACATTTACATAGGCCTAGCCTAATTTTGGTTATGTATGTTTTATTACATTTCAAATTTTTTGTGACTTTTTGGCCAATCCGTAGCATCTCCCATGGTCCTCGACACATCACTTAACGAGGAAAATAGAACACCAGCAACAGTAGAGGAAATTGACAACTTGGACGGCGTGTTTGGAGTTCCGGAGTACGCAGAAGACATCTACGAATATCTCCGAGAAGCAGAGGTACTTTATGTGGGCAGTAATTCAGTTGGTCTAAAACCAGCACTTGACATCAAATCTGCTTTCAGTCAGTTGATAACAGTGAAAGAGTTTTATATCTGTCACCTGCATGTAAGACCTCGCGCACAGAGTCCATGAGCCATGATGACAGAAAATGTATATTTTTCAAACATAATTTTAAATATTTTTTCTCTCCTAAAGGAGTGTTTCTTCATCAGATTTATATGTTTTTGTAGTTTCCAAAACATAACAGAGGAAGATAAGCAATGGCAGGATATGGAACATTATTTAATTTTCGTTACCAGCACTTATGCTGTTGTATGCTGTCCAGCAAGCCTGGGATCAGGTACCCCTTTTTTACGTAAAGTTCTTTCAGATAAATAACATCCATGTGAGCATGACCTCAATGATTTTGGGGCTGAGCGCATAAATAAAGGTTACTACTTGTGTCCATTGTCCATACCTGGCAGCACTGGGTTGCCTACAAGACCAGCTGCCAACATGAAATCCTCATTAGCATAACATTAGGATTACTCTAGTTTAACAGACTTATCCCAGTCACTGAGGGAAATACTTGAATGCATGTGCTGCAAGGAGTTTTTCCATCCCCCCCCCACACAATTCTGTTCCCAGGTGGGTCATGCTCAATAGCTACACCTTCCCTTTGTTGAGAAATAAGTCACATAATTTTACATTTAAACTGCAAGTCCCATGAAAGAATGTTGTATCCTCAATCCCGATGCCACTTCCTTGGTTACAAAGTCTGTATCAGGTTCAATCTTTCTTTTTTTCTACAAAATTGAAAATGTTTTCCAGTCTCAGATTCATACCATTCCTACTTTCTTGCAATAACTGATCTTAAATGAAGGAAAACAGCAAATGTGACGTAATTTTGAATCGGGAAGCATAGTTGCAAATGAATGATGGTACACATGTGTTCTCGCACTCGTGCCTTTTTCACACATGACTGTGTGCATGACGTATTCACTTGGGTACTCAATACCATTCAAAATGACAAATGCACTTTGTAGAATCTCAGCACTTGAAAGCCTCCAATTTTTGTTTCTCCCGCCCGCTGCAGCTGAGGCATGTCCCCAACCCAGGCTACATGCGCAAGCAGTCAGACATCAGCCCGGGGATGCGCTGCATCCTGATTGACTGGCTCATTGAGGTTGGAGAGGAGTACAGACTTCACAACGAGACACTGTACCTGGCCGTCTCCTACATCGACAGGTTTCTGTCCCAGATGAAAGTGCTTCGATCAAAACTGCAGTTAGTGGGCACTGCTAGCATGTTCCTTGCGGCGTAAGTGGCTTTTCAGACCAAGTGGGAGGCCTGTGCTGAATATTTGATTGATTATCATTGGATATTTATTTTGATTTAAATATTCATAAGTGAGATACTACAAAGTAAATCAGGAAGAATAGAGAAAAATGGTCACCATCAATCCTAATGTCTTGGCAGAACTCTAGCCATAATGTCAGGTTACTGGCAACTTTACAATCCTGGCAAGTATAGCAATAAAGAAACTCCTTCTCTAGCAGATTGGTTGACCAGAACTTTGTCAGAAAACTTGAGTGTTCAGTCATTCAGTCTAACTAGCAGGAACTGGCCAGACATGAAAAGGTGTGTTCAAAAAACAGGTCATCATTTACTTGTTGATGAATTTTGCTTGGGCACTTCAGGGCTAACTGTTGCTAGGTGTGCAAATGTTTTCAACTAGGCATTGTGATTCATGGAAGCTGCATGAAACTCTGTCTTTTGCTTAGAAAAATGTTGGCTAGTCCACTTTGAGAAGCACCCTCTCACTGGCTGGAAAGAATGGCTACGCAGCCATAACGTGAATTCACAGTCATTTTTGAATAAGTGAAGTGCTGTTCCCACCAACGGAGCTCTGACGTTGCTAGGAAAATTACGCCCTTTCCTGGTCTAGCTCATCGTTAAGAATTTTGTACTAGTAAATGAAACGGATGAAATTTGCTGGACAATTACTTCATTTTGACAACATCAAAATGGTGCAAACTTGACTCTTGTTGAATTCATGCATAAAGGATTTTTTTTCTTGTGATTTTATTTACAGCAAATTTGAAGAAATCTACCCGCCTGAAGTCAACGAGTTTGTCTACATCACAGATGACACATACACCGTCAAGCAGGTGCTACGCATGGAACATCTCATCTTGAAAGTACTGTCGTTTGACGTCGCCGTGCCAACAGCCAATGCCTTCCTCCCAAGATTTCTCAAGGCATGCAAGGCAGACTCCAGGATGGAACACCTCGCCCGGGTAAAAAGTCACAAAATTGTATTTGCCAAGTTACTTTTACATGGGCCTTGGTGCCCCTAAACTAAGGACATCTATCGCATTCATTTACAGCCGTTTGAAGGATTCTGGAAGCTGTGTGAAGGTTTTCAGCCAAAATGTTTTTACAATCCTTGGAACTCTTAGAACATTGGTCTCCAAAGATCTAATAGCTGGCACTGATAAAACAGTTGAAATGGGGTGTGCTGGAAAGTGTCAATTTGCTTAACGGAGAATGAATTATAGATATTCTTTGCAGAGATTGGTAGTTTGTCTCTCATGTAGTGTCTCAGAGAGCAAAGGCTCAACAGTGTAATGAGCAAAAGGAATTTGCAGATTAACAAAATTAAAAACCGAAAACATTTCCTTTTTTTTATATACAGTATTTGGCCGAGCTGACGCTGCAAGATTTTGAGTATGTCAAGTTTGTTCCATCAACAATAGCTGCAGCTGCCGTCTGCCTCGCCAACTACACTCTCAGTGGAACGGCCTGGGTATGTGTACTGTGACTTGACAAGTCAAAATAGCAAAACGCATATGGAGTGCCTCGTCTGAAAAAATAAATGGCCTCAAAAATAGAAGTTCCATTCCAAGGAATAAAAGCATGAAATTATCATAGCACATTTTGTAGCCCATTTTCTTTAGACAGTACCTACATCAGGAATACACCTTCACTGATCAAATGTAATTGGAAGCGTAAATTTAGAACTTGATTTGAAAAAAAAATAGTGGAGTAACATGTGACAATGTTTTGTCCATTTAAAGATAAATGCTTCGTCTCTCTCTGCTTGCAGACGCCAACTCTTGAGAAGTACACCGGCTACAAGTTGGAGGACATTGCTCCCTGCGTTCGCAATCTTCTGAAGACCTTCACCGATGCACCCAGCCAAGACCAGCAGGCCGCCAGGGAGAAATACAAGTCACCAAGGTAAACCTATACCCATCTGTGGGCATGCTGATTTGGCCCTGTAAAGTGATATACTGTCATAGGTGTAGATATGAAGGCTGTATTGCATTCATTACTATATTACAACCATTTGGATAAATGGAAATGAAAAGGGCAATATTTCATTGCTATTCGTTCGGTCTTGCTAAAAAGCATACATGTTCCTAGCCTGTGAATGCCATCTTGAACAAATGAAAAATTGACCTACATAAAAAAAAACTGCTTGTGTTTGCTCAATATTCTTACAACTTTGCTCCACAAACTTGTTTCTTCTCAGGTATAATAGTGTTTCCATGATTGTGCCACCGTCCGCACTGCCCTCGTGGTTATGAGGAGTATGGCAGATGCCAAGAGGCAGGGGTAATGCTAGCAGAGCCAATAAACTGACTAGGAGCGTCGGCCAATCAGAGTAGCCAGAAATTGTATCCATTTTTAGCGGCCATGCCATGGGAATGCCCCGCTTGAGTGGACAAAGCTGATTGCCAGCTCCCAAGGGCGTGGCAAGTTTAATTTTAAAGAGTCAGTCGTGCTTGTGTCAGGGCCACCAGATCTTATCTGAAACACTCAGGGTGACGCTATTTTAAAAACGTTGTACAGAACCTAGCTGTTTTATGTACCCCCCAGATTTCTTTTTAACCATTTGATGAAGTTTTGATGAATTAATTCTCACCAAGTGCAATTGGTTGATTGCTTGGGTTTTTCCGTGATTACAGCTGAGATTTTGTGAAGGTTTTTTTGTAAAGCACTTTGTAAAGTCACCAGCAAAGATCAGCTGTGATTACAATAAACACTGCCCACTGTGAACAGTCTAAATGTAGCAGCCATCCCATCATGCTTTGTTTCCTGGGACGAAATTATGCCAATTCCTAGCACTGATTAGAATTTTTTAACGAGCTTTTTATTAACAGGGAAGTTTTAAAAGTAAACATAGAGCAACCATGTTTTATAAGAACTCGTGTAACAAAATTGTGTGGAAGTTTAAGCTTCAACAACTTCAAAAGATTTTTAATGATTGAAATGAGCACTTGTATGATTTGTATTCATTGATGAGGTAAAATGCCATTAGAATATCACTCATTTCACAAAACAAAAGAAAGTGAAAAACTCATAACTACTTTCAAGAAGGTTTTTTTTTATTGTATCTTGCTGTGTACATGTACATGTCCCTGCAAAAATGTTTCCTTGTACATGTATTGTGAATGTGTCTGGTATTTTTAATTAAGTTTTGTACAGAAAGCGTGGCTAACTGATCCAATATTCACCTGAACTTTTCTTTGTATTTTCTTTTATATGAAAATTATACATTGAACAAATGGCACACATTTTAAAGGTTTTATTTTAGCAGATAATTTCAAATTGTTTCTAATATGTGCATACCAATCATCGAGCAAACAAGATATTTCTGTCACTGGGGGGTTCTCAGAGCAATTTAACATAGGGTGTTTCCTGTTAAATCGACGGATAAATGGTATATGAATAAACATGTTTTTATTGAGAGTACATTTATGCGGATGCTTTTTGGTTTCATGTGTGTCAAGTGTTCTAGTCCATAAATAATGAAATTTATCCCAGTTTTAGACATGACAAAGACCCCATCAAGTGAAACCCTTTTACAGGATGCCTTTATTTTTAAAATTATAAATAAGGATGCTGAATGTCAACAAATGAATGGAGCTGAGCTCAACATACGAAAAAAAAAGAATCATTTTTTACAGTGAAACATCACAAGGTCCTTGCTATAATGCGCACCCTGTAGTATTGATGGAAAACAAAGTCTTGGGACCTTAAATTTTCCTTGTAGTAAACTTGACGTTTACAGTATTTACAGTATATTGTCTAGATCGTTAAATGTACTCTGAATGTTATGGTCATATCGTTTCCTATACCAGTTGGGGGAGGGGGCTAACAACGTCGGTATTTTCGATGGGTTTCGACTCGTGCGTTTCAGCTTGGATTCCGGAGCCAAATTTTTGTTAAAGTTTTTGCTCCATCCTGGTGTTTGTCTGGCCCTGCTATGTCTCATACTCGAAATATTTGGCTTATCGAAATTAAGTTATTATCCTTTCAGTCACTCCTATTTTCATTGTTTTAAATGCAGCGTTTTTTTTGTTGGGGTTTTTCTCGTCTCTCATCCCGTGAGGAAAGTTACTTCATTTGTATAGTCGGATGGCGTTTGGGTCTTCACTAAGTGCAACCGGAGTGCTACGAGTGTTACATGTACATATTGTATACAAATTTAAAGGCATTAGAGCCCCGAAAGTAAGGCTTTTTCGTTTTTAGTTTCATATTTTAAATCGTTCGTTCTTTCATGTTGATTCAGTCACAGAAGAATATGAGGAATTACTAAAAAACTTTCTTTATCGCCTCACCGCCCAACCCCGACCCCCAGAAACATTGGATCAATCCAATTCGCCCGATAAAAATGACGTCATGTCATTCATCACGAGAAAAACATTAACGCAGCTTTAGAATCTAAGATGGCGGATTGTCACTGAAATTTTACCGGTCCAATAAAATATTTTTATCTCCACAAAAGAATTGAGAACTTAATCGGCTGTAATTTTGCTTGAAGGTTAGGTATGTGACGGAATCGAAGGCCTGTGAAGAGCAGGAAGCTGGAAAATCGCGTCAGTATGCCAGGTTTCAAGCGTTTTCAAGGTAGGCCTAAGTTGTTGAACGATGTACATATGATCACGTAGGCCTAGGCCTACATAGCCTACATCATGACATATGTAGGCCGTAGGCCCCTGTGCTGTGCGAGATATGCTCCGATATCCCCCAGCCCAGTGGACGTCGTCTACATTGTATTGCGGCTCAGTCGTAGTGTAAATAAAGACAACGTCCAACCTGGTCTCCCTAATCACACTGCATGCAATGACTAATGCCGAGTCGCCCCAGACTACCGGTATAAAGAAACCTCCCTAGCCCAACCTCTTGCACCCGGAACCCTTTTTCCACATAAAGACCCCTCCTTCATTTTTGTACAGGAATAACAGGTGCGTAGGGCCTTCGTGCATAAAATGTGTTCAGTGCAGTGTTGTGCAAATTAATTATAGGCCAACTCCACCCAGAATTGCCTTAGAATGAAATCCATTCACAAAGGCAAAAAAACGTAGGCTTGCAATAAATTTGCACAAATTTGTGCAAGATTGAACATACATGTAATAAACAGCTTGCCATGGCGTAATTATTGAGGCACCATGCTCACAGTGTTACATTCCTTGCAGTTTGCAGACGGATTGAAGAGAGTCGTTTTGGGGAGGATGTTGGGAGAATTTTACATAATACCGCTTAGGATAACTTGCTACGAGATGGAATGGAGTACATGTATTCTGCAGGTGTCACACAGCCAAAGGGTTTATACTTCACAGCTACAGACAGTACACGTCGGAATCAGGCACTTTGGGGAATGAAGGAATTTACGAGGAGGACGAGTTGTTGGGGGAAAATAATTCTGAGTCCAAACAAACAACCCTGTTGAAAATGTTCTATTTCTATGTCTAAACAGATGACTTTGTAGCTGGCTATGCAGATATACAAAGTCACAGGGCAGAGAACAGCATATTTACTGGGGGTAGGCAGTCAACCCTGGCTCTGTAACCAGCTACAAGTTGGGATACTTGAGTGGTGGAATAATCTACAGTTGTGCCTGATATTGTCAGAAAATGTGACCTTTCTACCAAGTTTGACAGTTAGAGATGTCACGATATCTGGGTCCTAAGAGTAGACTTAAAGTGAGCCCTTGGCCCGAGAACCTAGCCCCAAATCCTCTTCCTAGAACAATTAGGTTTATCACTCGTTCTGTTGGCGGGCAACCAACCCCATCATTTTAGTTGTACCCAGAATCATGTCTTCAGAATAATACCGTATGAAGTGGGAGTTAATGTAAACCTTATGAGTATGGCCTGCACAGGTACATGGACCTGAATAAGTACGTGTAGCTTTAAAATTAGGGTCAGTATAGTACCAGTATTTACGGTGTCTTGGCTTCCTTGAAAAAAAAAAGTGCAGGTGCACACTTTTTCAGATCTACATGTACCTGGACAACCTGTGCCAGAACATATAGGGTTTGAGGATCCATAGCTCACTGTGTAGGTACCAGTACATTGCTCCTGACAGATCTACTGTACCTAACATTTTCTTAGATGGGTGCATGAGAAGTGTGCACGGAGGTAAGCAGAATTACCTTGAATCAGCATCAGGCAAGCTGCTTGATCCAGGCTAGTTCTTCTCCGGCTGAGGTGGAAACCAGTCCACAGTACCATGATCCCCAATTGTCAGTCCAGATCCCAAGCCAAGCTGATCAGCCCCCATGCGTCAGGCCATTAAAAACTCTGAACTTTGATACATAAAATGTACATGTACATTGTGCACACTCATTTTAAGATTTAAACAAATACCTGTGCACTAGTGTACATGGATAGATGGCCCTTGGTGAAGGTGCCCGTTGAAAGTTACCGACACTGTCCAACTGCATATGCATGCACTACCTGAATTCTTGCTCATGAAGTACTTAAATGCCATGTTTCCTGACTCCGACAAAAACACAGGAACGCTCTAATTGCCTCGTCTGCGGACTCTGTCACTTACATGTAGAACTTTACTTGGAGGGGGAATGAGTCAGTGGGGAGGGAGTCAGCCCACTTTTTTTCAGTTGTCATCCTTCACGTGATTTACAGTACGTGGAGAGCTTGAGGTTTGCGGAGAGCTGCTGGTTACGCATGTATTGCGAACATCTGTTCCAAAGACAAACATTTGCTCAGTTGTTGTGATAGAAGAATCTAGGTGTGATGGCGTGTGCTGTACCAGAATATGAGCCCACTGGGGATGAGAAAGTTGTTGAGGTAAAAGATGCAAAAGGTGAGGAAAGCTACTGTAGTGGTGGTTATAACAAGTCACAATTGTCGGTGGGTAATGTACTGTACATAGAAAGCCCATTTGTGAAGTTGTACACGTACCGTACATGTATGGATCTAGACATGAAGGTGCAGACAGTGACTCAACACACTTCAGTGTTGATTTGTAATTTTATATGCCAGATGTTGTGTGTTTGGGCAAAGTGTGTAGTTGGTTTCAACTTGTGTGCAAAATTTACACCAGTCACCCTCCTGAAGATGAATAGAGCATACTGTTCAGAACGTCGAGTGTTCACCATCGGTTCTTCTCAGAATCACACAATCATAAAAGAGATATTTTCTTGTACATGGTACAACCACAAGCCTAACCTACGTGTAATTTAGTACTTCCTCCATGCATAGCTTCAAGTCTTAACTTGTGTGCAATTTTCATGTGACTAGCCATCATATTTTCTGAGAAAGCCTTTGCACTTTGCTCGGTGATTAAAACTACCGGAAGTGCAGAAAGACTACATGTAGTCTGAGGAAGTTGGTTTAAATTGTTCATATTTGGTTCCAGTTGGTATTTACATGTATGGAAAATTGATGGGAGAAATTTCTGTTCAAAATTTATGGTTGTTTTTGCCTGTGTCATAACTGTAGGTGAGCAGTTTTCCTCTTTTCCATAAATTTACAAAAATGTATCATTAATTTGCCTATTTAGCTGTACCTTGCTCAGAACACTTTGGGGCCAATTTTCATAGAGCTGCTTAAGCACAAAATTTGCTTAAACGTTGAAAAACCTTGCTTGACAAATCAGGTTACCAGCCAAAACTCCATGTGATGTATGTGGTTTTGGAATGGTATTCACTTGTCATTTAGTTGACATGACAATCACATAGATTTTAAGCTGGTAACCTTTGTTTTTTAAGCAAAGTTTTTTGCGCTCAGGCAAATTTTGTGCTTTAGCAGCTCTATGAAATTGGCCCCTTCATATGTTCATATGGTTCATATGTTAATCGATGAAGAGTCTACTATTTTGAAGAGAGTTACTACATGCACTTCTGATACATGTGTAGACCAGCATTGAACTTGGTAAATTATACCAATAAAGTACCATACATTGTACATCAGCTAGCACACCAGCAGCTTTCCATGCAGAACTTGCAATTAAACCTTTCTGCATAAATGTTTGCTGTCCTTCATAACAAAGAGGCATTGTTTTGTTATTATTTAATGAAACACAGATGTACATGATGTACATCTACATGTATGGAGGACTACATTTACAGGGTAATGTATATGCACTGGCAGTTGATCTGAAATGGAAACTGTCAACCCGCAAATAGAATTGTGTTTGAACAGTCTGTGAAGCTGTACAATAATATTTAGAATTATCCATCTCTTGTGAAAATCATTAGAATACATGTAGGTAATGATGCACACATACATGTACTGTCCAATACTTCAATGCATCAATACATGTACAATGTATCTGTGACTCTTTTGACTGTTTTGTGGCATTCAAAAATGTGATGAATAATCTATTTGGTGATTTACTGTACATGTAATATTTATTCCACTGAAGCTCAGTTTTTGATTTCATAGGAATTGAAATGTCATTAGCTATCAGGCCATTTTGATTACCAGTCTGTAGGGATGTACCAGTGCATGCATTCCCTTGGGATCATGTGACAGGGACAGGTACCTTATGTACAAGCCATGTACATGTACATGTAAATATTATTTTACATAATGACCTAGCAGATAGGTACTTCAGATCAATTTGTCCAATGCAACATGTACATGTACACTTGACAATCAGTGCATGGTTCTGATCTAGTATACACATGTATGGAAATTGACCTTTAATTTCAGAATTCCATTGAAGAGTTAAACAAATTTAATTTGACTTTTTCCTTTCACTTGTACCTCTCGTATTTGATTCAGATTGGAAATGTCCTGCATGACATGCATACATGTACATGTAAGGCTTGCATTGATTGCAAACAGGTCCATGTACTTCTCCTTTAAAAACACAATTTCAGTTGGATACAGTTCATTGCGCTATGCAGACATAAGGATCCTTGAACAGCAAGTGTACATTTCAGGGAGACGATAATCTCCATGCATAACAAATAATTCTACCATGGCATTCTGCATGTATAGGGGCGACAGCTAATGCTATGCTAATGACCTTTACACAGTGCCGAGTGGCTAGCCAATAAACAGTGTGACAATTTGTTCTGCATGTGCTAATGCATATCATTATTGTCAGTTAAATAGTGGAAGCCATTTTAGAATTTGCAGTTTTTCCTTTTTTTTGGAAACACACCACGTGCAAATCTGATGTTAATTGATCACCCGCTGTTTATTTAGGGTTGCTAACCAGATTTCATTAGATTCAAAGTCTGATCTTTGCTGGAAGATCAAAGACTCGTGTATTACAATTGCCATAGATGAATGGAAGTAACATTATATCAATGATTGAAACTGCTTTTGATGATTTCAAAAAGGATGGAAGCTGGTAAGATTGTTCTCAAGTTTTTACTTACAGAATTTGGAACAGTTCACAGAAACAATTTTTCACAGTTCATATAGCAATGTGCTCTCTATATTTGTCCCTGGAACGACTGGACCTTGCATTGTCCTGTGTACATATTTTACACCAGATCAAGTTCGTTCCCAGAAGCTCAAATGTACATACATGTACATGTACCGGTATGGTGGTATAGAGCTCTATATGTGTACATAAATATGTACACATGACTGCAGATGTTAGCTTGAGTGTTGCTGTACAGTGCACTTTGTGCTGAAAGCAAACAGATATGAATTCTTGAAGAATTCTGTACTGTGGCTTTCATACCAATGAACATGCTCCTGATTTATTGATGAAATTATCAATCGATACTGCGCTCGTAATAGCCATTTTGTGCAAATATACATTTACATGTACTCGATGCACTCCTGTAACTTACATGTACATGTGGCCATTGATTGGCCAGTCACAATTTGCTGTGCACAGACTTTGAACCTCTGCTACGCCACTGCATTCCCTGGAATAGGGAAGGTGCCTCCACTGTATCACTGTCCCATAAATTATGATCATTTGTTTTCACTATTAAATGCATTTATGATCCTGTGCATTGAAATTGGCTGAATGAATTGTTTTGCCAGCTATATGTACATGTATAATGTAAGGCTATTTAGAGCAAACCTGACAGTAATTTCAATTAGACCTTGAAAACAAAGAAGATACATGTACTGCACATATAAATTACTTTTGTCTGTCATCCTTATACAATTTTGTAAATTTGTCTTGTAACTGTCATGTATGTGACCTCATGTATACACATGTTTACGTAGATCATCGTGGCGAGACAAGTCACACTGAACATAAATTTGTTCATCATGTTGATATGATATGTAGTGCAGATGGCTTCAATACGATCAAATGGACATGTATTCAGTTCATGATTGGCTTAGTATGACATCCACAAGAACTCTGTTAACTGTTGAAAAAGGATAACATTGATCGATTACATTGACTGATTGCAGTGGACTTGGTTGATCCTTTGGAATTAGTGTGCATGTAGGTTTTCTAAGCTTTGTTTACATGTTTAATTCTTGCCTGCCATCCATGTTTGTTTTATTTTTTAATTACTTTTTTTTTTTGCTGTGGGTGACTGTTATTAATCTTTCAACCAACGTCTATGTACATTGTACATGTATCCTGCACCAGTCTCACCACTCAGACCTTGGTGATTTATAAACGTCTACCCCACTGAATAGGTTAAGGCCAGAGGTACAGATCTACTGAATGCAGTCTTTATTGGTGTATTTTGGTGGCTGCAACTAGTAACTACTTCTTTTATTGGTCATATGCAGAATGCTTAGGTGATTCATATCTGAATCCTTGGAATGTTTACGTGATTATGATGTTGGGAGCACTAAAATGGGCCTTTAATGGGAATCAGTGACTTCAAGGGAATTATGTTCAAACGTGTTCTAGCTTTTATCTACCCTATGCCTTCATGATTCTCCCATTTTGACCTCTGGTTCCTGTCCTTTGTGATTTGGAGGATTTGGGGCCCAATACTAGGATGATAGATTTGCATTTTAGTGTAAACAAAGTCCGCCACTAGGCTGGTCATTTTAAATGAATGTTTTGAATAAACAGCAACTTGTTTCTTCTTGCAGATGAGCAGACACAGTTGACAGGTGGGATCAACCTAAGCCCCCTCCCACCAGCTGAGCCAGAATCCAGGACTATCTATCTCAACCAACCGCAGACTACCAAATTCTGCAGCAATGAAGTCAAGTACGTTCGCAAAACCATGGCACAGTTCTAGATTTTGTGTATGAGCACCCCTTCACAGAGGACCTCTGGCATGGCAAGGGGAACAAGTGGGATCTTTGGCTCGCTCGTCCCTCCCCCCGAAGAAATTGAAATATAAAAAGAAGAAAGGAGGGGGGCAAAATAAAAGAAAAAGAGATGAAAAGGGATGAAACTCAAATTTTCTTGAAAAACATCAAAATTGACCCCCTTTTTTAATTCCACTACTACTGGTGTATCAGTTCATTGCTGGTGTGTGTTTTTCCCCTCAAAAAAAGGCTTAGCCCCTTCCCCCCATAAAAGAAAATCATGGCAGCGCCCACGCAGCTGACACAAAGAAAGGCTTGGGTGAATGTACTGAATTACTCAACTGCACCTGTGCCCACCTGCAAACCCTGTGGGTTGTATCTGTGAAGATAGAAATGATAAATAAAATTACATGTAGCAATTCTCAATGTCTTGGAGAGCTAACATTGTCTATTCTCCCGTAAGCCATGTTGGTATTTATTCACTGTTAATACCGTAGAGTTGATGACCTTAATCGTCCCAGTTCCTTCAAAATCTACCTGAAGCATTTGGAGGATTTGTATTCAGGTTTTAAGGTTTAATAACTTGTGGGGGTTAAAGTACATACAAGTACATGTATCGTAGAATGTTTATTTGGATTCATTCACAGTGGAGGAGTTAGCTGGATTGAGGAAGATTCCTGTCAGGAATGCCCATCAAATTGGAGTTGACTTACGATACTTTTATTTTGTTAATTGATTTTTCTCCCCGCAGCACGGGCAAATACAGCGTGGTCACCTTCTTACCCAAGTTCTTATTTGAGCAATTCCGACGATACGCCAACGTCTTCTTTCTTTTCATTGCACTGCTACAGGTGAGTAATTCTTTCATGTAATGCAAACTTTAGTGAGTTGTCAATCCAAGGGAAGTTTGTTGAGTATCCCCCCCAAATAAATCAGGACAAATTAAAAATCAAAACAAGCACCGTGCTTTGTAATACTGCATTTAAATCTTAGTCAAACCTTGAGACTAATGTTACAAAGTTGTCAAGCAGGAAAGTATTTACATGTACCTGCCAAAATTCAATTACCGACTTATCCATTTCTAATGACTACCTGTTACTTGAAAAGCACATGTACATCTACAGATATTGCTTTTTGCTTGGAAATTGAGGAAGGTGGCTATTGGCACTCAGTGTATATTCTTAAATTATGATGACACATGTTAAAAATTTAGGTACTCAGATTTTGATGTACTGCAAACAAGTCATTTTTGTAAAGTACATTTCAAGTAATTTTACTGCTAAATACGAACATTCTAACAAATTTGTTCCACGCGAGAAAGACATACATGCCATTGGGGACCATTTACCCATGACAGGCATTATAAATACATAATTTTGCATCATTTCACTATTCACATCGTCACTTCATCAATTTGTGCCCACAGAGAGATAACCTAGGAATACTTTTAAGAAGAAAATCTTTATCTACATTGTACATGTACAACAAATGGGGAGAGAAGTACCGAGGCGTACACATGTACATGAAGCAGGCAACGCATAAAATGTTTGCCAATCTCTGGCATTTTTTTTTTCAATGGTCTTGAGCGTGGAGGAATTTTCCTGATTGTCACCGCTATTACATGTTGACTGTCTTTGAAATATGTGTTCAAACATATTGTCATTTTCACGATTTGTTCAACTGCCAGACACATTGTTTCCACCATCATTTTTGTTCCACATATCATTTGCAGCAAATTCCTGGCGTGTCACCGACGGGTAAATTCACCACAATGTTCCCACTCCTATTCATCCTGTTTGTCTCTGCCATCAAAGAAATCATCGAGGATTTTGTAAGTTCAGACACGGCGGCACTTTCTAATCCCTGACTTCCTTTACAAGTTCTTCCTCAAACATTTAGCCTTGACCGAATCGACCGATGTTGACATTTAACACGTTGCCAAAGTAAGTGCTGTATCAACCTGAAACCTCAGCTTGTCTCTCCGTATGAAATTGATTGTACTTGTAGGAAACCCAGAATACCATTCAAGGGTAACTTTGTCCTGGCAATGCTTGACTGTGCTGTGGTTCGCCACACTCATACCCTGAGTTTCATTTTTCAAGATCTCAGTTGAATTTTGTGGTTGATTTTTGCCATAATAGTGAGGGCTTTGAAAAGAAAGAAAAGGGGGGGTTTTCAGGGTGATGTTTATGTTTGATGAAACAAGTTGCACACTCTTTTTTTTGCCCAATATATGCATTATAATAAGTCATCTATGATATCATATCTGAATAAGAGTAGCTGGGACTGACGTTTCAATTCCAGCAAGAACTTTGTCAGAGGCAGAAATTACATGTGTATCGTCTACGAAAACCAAACCTATGGGCAGATCAGAGCAAGGACCAGTTGGCTACCACTAGTCAATCTTACCTGGCACCCAGGATATATTTTGTGAACAGGTTACCAAGGAAAATTTGACCAACGGTCAACAAATGATCCTTGCTTGAACATAACCTATTACAGAGCCGTATAGAATCTGAGAGAAGTACATGTACACAGGCTGAGCCCTATCTATTGTAATAAATATTCACACAACTGTGCTCTTAACGTCTCTGCCAACTTCCTCATCGCACTATTCCCTTCTCCATATCATTTGGCATAGTGTGTTCACTCATGCCCCATCGCAATCAGGTAAGAATCAGCATCCATTTCCTTTTCTAACATACTTCCATCTAAGCCCGGGGAAAGTCATGTATCGGTGCCATGGCAACAGCTCACGGACCATTCCATTTTTCGTCCACATCAGGTAAGGACAAGGTCCCCTCCCGCACGCTGCATGCACACCCAACTTTTCTTGTCTCCTCTCTATCTCCCCTACTGCATTGTAGCAAATTCCAGGTGTCTCTCCCATTGGAAATCTGACAACTGTCATTCCCTTACTATTTATTCTTACTGTCGCGGGTATCAAAGAAACAGTCGAAGATTGGGTGAGTACAGTTTAGACAAAGCTACTCCATGCCCTGGTTCATAAACTCCATTTCGATGGCTTGACTTCCTATTACTGACGAACGAAACCAACTTCATTTTTTTACCTTTACCCTGCCTGACCTTGATCAAAGAAAGTTTGACATCACTTAAGACTCCAACTAATTTATTGAGTTGTAAAAATACTCTCATGTTATGACCGTGTAGAAAATGTTTGTGAGTTTTAATGTTGAACCTTGCCTACTTATTTTTTTTTCAAGGTTACAATTGTGAGGTTTCAGTGGACTAGTATTGCTTTTAAATTGTGCATTTT
>NW_019091380.1:249083-288090 GCF_001949145.1 Acanthaster planci | reverse complement strand
GAAGAACTGTGCCATTTAAGGCAATACTCACCTGATCGTCACATGCTTCTTAATCACACCCGAGGATTTTTTGATGGAGAAATTTCTTGGAGATGATTCGGCAAATAATACAGGGATATTGCTTTAATGTTAGGGCAGAACCCTTATGAAAAATGATGTTAATTGGAATAAAAGAAGGCTTGAGATATACTTTGCCAGAATTGATATCAGATCCTCCTTGCTTTACTACATCTGTAAGCCACAAGTACTTCAGGCCACTTCATTTGGAAACAGTTTACAGCTGTCTATTTGATTCATTTATTTGTGTTTGATTCATTTGTTATTCATATCAGAAACGCCACCGTGCAGATGATGAAGTTAACAGGCGTAAAGTATTAGGTAGGTGGCTTTCAGTTGGCTTTTGCCATCCCTTTTAATTGATTCTTCTATGGATGTGACCTACCAAATGTCTGTGGATTTAACTTAACAAAAAGTTAATATGTCAGTGTTTCAAAAGCAGCTGTTTTTTCAAATCTGAAGCTTTTTGATAGCCTCAGATAGGAAGATATGAAATATTCATCAAAAACGACATTCTCCGCATTTATCAAAGACAAGTGCTTTTAATCTGTTTTTTTTTTTACTTTAACTACTTTAACATTTTATTTTCTGTCAGGTTTATTAAGTGAGAAACCACAGCTCATCCAGCGGTTTGTTCCTGTATGGTCTTGCGTGCGTTGCAATTTGAAAATAAAGATTTTATAATGCCATGTATGACCTTCAGTGTTATTCTATGACTTCGTCCTTTGTTACAGTTCTGCGCTATGGGATTTGGATGAGAGTGAAGTGGGTTGAGGTAAGAGCACTGATTCAAGGCAATCTCTGTACCCTTCAAGGCTTGGGAAAAGCATGTGGAATCTGACAGTTTCGTAGTAGGCCATTATTTCATTTGAACTGAAATACATTCATGTCTAACAAATGTTTACTTTAACATTATCTACATTGCTAATATGACATGCTTTCAGACTTGTGTGAAGTGACTAACTATACAGAGGTTAGTTTGGAATTTAAACCATTTTGCTTGAGGGTCAGCAACAATCGAGATACAGAGTTTATTTAAAGTTTCTTGAATCAATTCCTGTGTCAATATCTGTTTGAATATTTAATTTATATATTAGGTGGTCATTGGTGACATAGTCAAAGTTTGCAGAGAGGAATTTTTCCCCGCCGATCTTGTGCTGCTCGCATCCAGGTAAAAGTTTATCTTGTGTGATTAACCCTAACCCCATAGGGTGTACGTAAAATCGTACTGAAATTGGAGGATTTGGGACTGTTAGGGTTAAGAGGACAAGGGTTTGAAGCCTACTGCTGGCCATTTCATTGTGTCCTCAGGCAGGACACCTAACCTTCTTCAAGAATTATGGGGTATATGCAGTGAGAAAGAAATGCCCTTTTCACGCCTGGATTGTTGGTTGGATTCACTTGATGACGCATGACTTGTGATCAACACGTACAGTAATGATTTAGCAACTTTGGATGTTCCGCTTGAGAATTGACTTTGTTGGCATTTGATTGCTTGTTCGGTTATGAATATGACGTGGACAACACGGGAGAGTGTTGCAAGTGTAGTGACTAGCGTACTTGTTGCTGATGATAATAGTAATGGAAATTTATTAGACACTGGATCCACCTTGATAAGATGCTCAAGGTTCTGAGCACAATTTACGTACGGAAGACACTAGGGATACAAGAATGAAGATACAATTGAAATTGTATGAAGTGAAGACCAAACCAACAATTCACACTATGTTTTGATGCATTTTGTAGGTTGAGATGCACTTGAGTAATTTTTCTGTATTTGAGATGTACATGCATTTGTCCAACGTCAGTCATGTTGGATTTGTCATAGATTCGTTTGTGTAAAGAAATCAACAATATATGAAAACCTTGTCAGAAATTATTCACTTCCGTAACTGTGTAGCCGCTCTTCTTACTCTCTTAAATGAAGGTATATTTTGATTTTGTAACAATGTATATGTGCTTGCAGTGCCCCACAGGCCATGTGCTACATAGAAACTGCCCAGCTAGATGGAGAGACCAACCTGAAGATTCGCCAGGGTGTACCGCAGACGGCCCATCTAGTCTCCAGTCAGGAGTTGATGCAGATGAACGGTCGGATTGAGTGTGACGTGCCAAACAGGCACCTGTATGAATTCACCGGAAATATCAGGGTCAAACAGGAGCAGTCGCTGTGAGTGCATACAACCTGTAATGTTGTTTCTCGACGTAGCTCATTCACTCTGAAGTGTCAGATCTGCAACAGTCAACCATTCTGTAAATCAGACATTAGTGCATGCCGATGCATTGGGGGTAAATCACTGTGCACGCAGTCGTGAATCATATTACATTGCCCGAATAAATCCTCGTCATTTAATTGGTGGAATGTTAATTGTGTGACGTGAACTACTTGTATGAACACATTAATGTGCAGATGTGAAAACTGTACAATAGAACCTTGCAAAACTGTGAAGTAGTTTGTTTAGGTCAAATGATCAATGCATGCTACACACTGTCATCATGCAGATGGTGCCATAAAGTAACTCTGTGACACAACATACACTGTGAGGTCATTTGACGTGGACAAAATTTGAGTCTTATGTGATGCTGAGGCTGTCGGTACAAAGACACCAATCATATATGCTGTCAGATGTGACAACAGGAACGTCCGTTGTTGCTCAAACTAAAGTGCCCTCTGAAACTGACTTTCCAATTCTTTCACAGTTTTCTGGGGATTCACAAAAAGGGGAAATATATATGTGACCCAGAATATCGAAAGGGGGAATAAGTCGCAGATTGGTTTTTTTTTGAGATGGGTACATGGTCAGAAAGAAAATTTCATAATTTTCAAATGGTACACATTGCAAGTGTGTTGAGGGTAACCTTTCATACATACACTTCCAAAATATACAGAAACCGCCACATAATTTACCCACATCCCCACTTTACTTGCTTATTACGTACAACGGCCTCAGTGACTTACTCCTTATTACGATGTATCGGGTCACAAATGGGCAAACTTCAGTCATGATTTTAAGTGTGAATGAAAGGTAAAATGATTAGCGTGTAAATTACAGATCAGACGACAGATTCATTCAGGTGTTGTATGATACAAATCAGGCATGCAACTTTTCCTCGGATCAGCTGATTTCCTTGTTTTTCACTTCACACTGGTCCCATTAGGAATTGAAAAACACTGTACAAAATGTCGGAAATATTGGAGTTGCCTCGTTTGTTGTTTTGTGTAAGTTGCATGCCTGACAAATGAATACAGAGATTAATTTCATTTGGTGACAGACAGAATGTTCCATTTGGTGAGTGGAATGGATAATTCCTGTCACCCCATGAGATTACTCCTACCAATACACTGACAAACTTGCATTATATGTATACTATACCTAGGCGGATAAGGCAGTATCCCAAATAATAATGATGTGACTTTGTTTTGGGATGGCAGGTCAGTACCTATTGGTCCGGAACAGGTCCTGCTCAGGGGTGCCGTACTCAAGAACACCCAGTGGATTCATGGGATAGCTATCTATACGGGTCACGAGAGCAAGCTTCTTATGGTAAGATGGCGGAAAACAACATGGAAATAAATTGCCTTGGACCAAACATGGCCAATTTCTCTTTGTTCAAGCTTTTTAAAATTTTCCTGTTATTGGCTGTTCCAAAGATTTGGCTTTAAATTTGCTGTGTGGAGCACACAACGTAAGTTTTGATTGTGAAGTAAATTCTTTTTCATTCATCCTAAAATTCCCCCTTGATTAGCATGTAATTCTGCTATGGTTAATATTAATAAATCATCCTGAAATTCCCCCTTGATTAGCATGTAATTCTGCCATGGTTAATATTAATAAATCATTCTGAAATTCCCCTTGATTAGCATGTAAATTCTGCTATGGTTAATATTAATAAAAATGTTGATCACCCAGTAAGCTTTCTGCCAAAAACAACTCGGCAAATTTGGTCAACATTTATTTTCAGAGTGTTTGAGGATTGCATAGGCTGACTGCTTCCATTTGTGCTTTCATTATTTCCAGAACTCTAAAGCAGCACCATTGAAAAGATCAACAGTAGACAGAACAACAAATTCACAGGTGAGAATTTTTGTTTTGTTTTGTTTTGTTATCATTAATTATTTCTGATAATGACATCAAGGATTTGTCAAAAGCGATCTAGGCACTGTAGCTCGTACGTCTGAAGAAACCTGTGGAGAGGAGACAACAAGAAGCAGTTACAGTTTTAGAGGTGGGAGGAAAACCCCAGAGCAATATTCTGGGTAAAACCCATGGCCTCGGGTAAGGACTGGAAACCCAATCAACATGTGGACCGAGCCAGGAATGGAACCCGGGACGACAGAGTTGGAGTCGAGGAAAGAACCACCAAGCCAACCTAACTCATGCGTTTCCATTTGAATTGATCTCTGTTACATCTTCATGGTGATCTTTCAAATTTTCACCCTTTTATCCCGTTGGTTTCTTCCAGATTCTGTTCCTATTTGTTATACTTCTTGTGCTCTCCCTGGTCAGTTCCATTGCAGCAGAGGTGTGGAATAGGCAACATTTATTATCTGACTGGTACATAGGATTTAAAGGTAATCAGGAAGTTCAATATCACCAAACGTTTATTCCCTTTGTAAAAAAAACACTTCCTATGTTCAGTGTTGATTTAACCCTAACAGTCCTGAATGCTACAAAGTACTACTTAGCAGTAAAATGTAGTACTCAGCCCTGTCGCTTGTAAGAGGACATGACATTATTATTCTCTGAAGCCAGAAAATACAATAGAGAAGACAATGTACCATACAGTGCTGTGGCACTATGAATGCATGGTTTCATTGTCCTCTGTACGAGTAACAATGGAAGTAACCTAGCCAGAAGTAGTAATTTGTAGCGCTAGGTCCTTCAGGCTCAGAGTATTAAGTAGTATTTTGTAGTACTGAGTACTCTAAGCCAGACAGCGCCCGGTACTGTTAGGGTTAAAATGAGATTGAACAAACTGTTTTTGTGTATCTAGAAATAACTTTTAATGTAAGCTTCCAAATTGCTTTTGATTTTTAATTAGATTCAGATGGTTAATGATGTTGCCTCTGACTTTTTGGTGTTTAACACTGGTGTCGGCAGACATAAGGGCAAAGGGAGATGGATTTTAATATCTAGGCGCCACATCTGCTGCATATTGAAGAAATTTCAAAAGATTGTGGGCAGTTCCTACCAATAAACAATGACCTACAGATATTGAATGGATTTTACTCCTTGATTCACTCGCTGCCCCGTAAAAATGGATTGGTAGATGCTCTTGCTAATCCAGATGTAAAAGGTATTTTTAACCCTTGTTTCTCAGCATCTCTTCTCCTGTCCCCGTGTACCCCTGATTAGGTGTGTGTTTTGCACAATGATCCTAACACTGGCTTACTTGTACATTTTAACATATTAACCAAACCTTTGAGGTGCTGTAGATTAACCCTAACCATTTAAGGTCTTTTAATCTACTAAACGTGGGGAGATTTTGTGGGGTGTTGGAAGGTTGAGCCGAACTGTTTTAATATCAGATCACACCTGAAAGAGGCAGTGCCGTGTAGGTTCCTAACATTTAGTGCCAGAGTTTTGAGAAGCCAGGAATGCTGCTTGCTGTGTTGCCTAGGGTTGTTAGGATTTAACGGTAACCATCTAGGATGCATGAAGAAAACGTTTAAATTGGAGGATTCAGAATCGGTAGAGTTAATTATTTCGTGTGTTCAACTGTAATGATTTTACAGTATGAATTGTGTGATACCGTATGTCCTTTAATAAATAAAACACTGCCTGTCCCATTCATGGATAAGTGGGCACCCACGAGAAAGGTTTACCTCCTTACCTCAAGTGACAGTGATCTAACTTACTAAAGTGGTCATTATTAGCTCCAAGCTGGACCGAGGGAGGGCACAATTTCTCACTACAGAGGCACCTTTGATGGGAACTGCACTTCACTAGTTCACAAACGACTATGAAATGCACACATTAGGTTCCATTGCTACCAACAAAATGAGCACTCACCACCAACATGGCTCTTTTTGACCAATGAGGGGGTGCTTCTGCTCAAGGCGGGTAGATGGTACATGTAGTAGGAATACGTGACCAGCAGGAGCAATAATGCTGCAGAGTCGTATGCAGTATTTTAGTAACAGTGTGCATGTAGTTTGTGAAACTGTGTTTTGTTGTCATTGATACTGAGTTAGTTTGTGTTTCAGATGTGATAAAGGTCTCTTTTGTTGGTATCCCTGGTAGATTTTGCTCCGAATTCCTTCTTCTACAACTTCCTGACATTCATCATTTTGTACAACAACCTGATTCCAATCAGCTTGCCCGTCACCCTTGAACTGGTCAAGTTTGGCCAAGCCTGGTTCATCAGCTCGGTAAGCCAGAACCGCAGTTCATTTTCATCCCAAGTCAGAACATTTTTCTGATGAAGTGAATGAGAGGAAGATAGGCTGTCGAGGACTCTGCCATAATTGGGATTCTTACATGATCTTTGTTGCTTCAGATGAAAGCACACTGCGGACATTTGTAACTGTCATTTCTCTCCTGTTAAGAAAATCTTGCCAACAACTTACTTGAACTTGATTGAGACTACTTCAGCTAAAATTACTACCGTTGATCCAGTGTTAAAATTCTACATTTTAGCGTTAGTATATTGCATGCTGACCACATACGCTGTTTCATATGGTACTTGGCGGTGATCCAGATTTACATTGCTTAACTTGAGCAAATGACACATGCAGCAGAACGTCAAATGATAGTTTGGAGCTGGAACATTGGCTAAGACAAGACTTTTCAAAGGGGTGGTAGACAGTCATCGTCTCCGAGACCAACAGAAAATTTGTTGATCCCATGTAAACTCTGCTAATATTCCATGATTGCAGTGCCGTGCGACCCAAACTTGATTTTCCATGCCACTTTCCGTTTGGTCACAGAGAAAGTAGAATGGAAAATCTAATTGTTGTTGGGTGACCCCTCCTCTTCAGGATGTGGATATGTACCATGAAGATACCAACACGCCTGCCAACGCCCGCACATCTAATCTAAACGACGAGCTGGGACAGGTCAAGTACATTTTCTCTGACAAAACTGGTACCCTGACAGAGAACATCATGGAATTCAAGAGATGTACGGTGGCCGGTATCGTGTATGGAACCAACGGGGAAGAGGCGAACGTCTTCTCGCAGGCCAAGTTGCTGGAGAACCTTCAGAATAAACATGTGAGAATTCCTCCCTTTGGCTCATCACCGTACTAACATGAAGGAATAATAGTGTGCTGGAACAATTCTAAACATGATTTGAAGGAGGTTTTAGGGCCAGTCACTGTCTCTTATTCATCATACATGTCTTGTGTGCGTGTTTCTAACTGCACTGTGTATCCTGTGCAATGCGCTACACAACAAATGGCTCTGGGCAGTATTTTTCTGCAGGTGCATCTCAGCTTGGGCTCTGTCTTTATGTCACCACTCAGTGGGAGCATTTGTGCACAGAATACCTCTGTGAGATTCTTTGTACAAGGATGATCAAACTTCTTTCCAACCTTGATCTCCTTGCATTTGATTTGGTAGCAGAGAATGTCCCGGAGAGCTAATTTTGATTCACACCGGTAGTTCTTTTTGTTGTCCATACAGCCAACCGCGTCTCATATACGCATGTTCCTGACCATGATGGCCGTGTGCCACACGGTGATCCCCGAGAAAGAACAAGACAGTGACAAGATCGCTTACCAAGCGTCCTCACCGGGTGAGCGCAGGGTCATGTCAGGTTATTGGGATAGAAATTCCGTCCAAGCCAGGCAAATAATGTGAAGAAGGCCCCAACGTAACCCCCACCTCACCTAAAGCTTCAAAACACTACCTGGTAGTAAAAACTGTTGCTTGTATCCGCCCTGAGTTAAAGTGCACCCCCAATCAGCAAAAGAAAGACAGATGGTAGTAAAGTTTTCCGAGCGGGTTCTTGCACGCCTTCTGCGTGTAGGCAAAGACCATGCATTAAGGAATAAATTTGTTACGGTACTCGGTGTGCTCCGCGTCAAACATGCCGCTGATCTCTATTATAAACGCACGCGTACGCAGTGAGTGCCCGAAAAAGCTCTGTTTTGTTCCGCTTGCACATGACCTTGTTGTACCCTGTACAGTAAGTAATCCAAATGGCTCAGGACCTGAAGTAGTATTTTAAACTGCAAGGTCTCTAACCTGAGATTACCACTTAGTAGTTTGTCTCTCTGAGTCCGAGACCCCAAATGATGTGCTGGGGGGTAGGGGCTACAATATGTCACAAAAATTCAGAGTCCTTCAACAATTTTTCTGCACTGTTTTTCTGATGAATGAATTTAATCTACCCTTGAACAGATGAAGGTGCCTTGGTGGACGCAGCCTGTGCCTTGGGTTTCAAGTTTAATGTCAGGACACCAGACTATGTGGAAATCAATGTGGTATGTCACCATTTGTAAAATGCACACTCATTCATCTCTTGATTTCAACATTCTAGGACAGAAGTTGTGATTGTAAGAAGCAGTTGGGGGAAACTCCACATTAGTTGTAGCTTTTTAGTCATGGTACTCTCCCTCAAACAAACTAAAAAATTCATGGAAGCTTGCAACCTGTTTTGTCCAGAAATTCATTCTTTATAGGCAAATAAAAAACAATTCAGGTGGAAGAATCAATTTCATTTAAAGCTCCTATTTGTATGTCTGTCTCTCCCTCCAGATGGGAAAGCAGGAACGATATGACATTCTGAATGTTTTGGACTTTACCAGGTAAGTACAAACAGGGACATTATCATACAAGGATGGATCTAGAACCAAATCTCATCAGCCAGTGCTGACATGTATGTGCTCTGTAATGCAGTAAAGATGGAGAATATTGCATGATTTTGGCATTGTATTGAAAATTTTCTTTGTTTTCTTTCATATACATATTAGCCTTGGATCAAAAAGCTGTTTTTGCTAAACATTGCTGTCCATTGTGTGATTCCAGTTGTGGGTAGATCTGCTATCCTAAAGCCGGGGAGTTTCCCGTGCTTAATGACCAGCAGGTGTAAGTTCTAACCGCATGCCCATCATATTCCTTCATGAACTGTTCTTTTACTTGATAATTTTGAGATATTATTTATTATTTTATATTTTTCTACAGTGCCCGAAAGCGAATGTCTGTCATTGTACGCACCAGCAATGGAACCATACTACTGCTGTGCAAGGGAGCGGTGAGTTAAACCCGTAGATTCAGTGACATTTCAGGAATGGTTTCACTAAGTGTGTCTTGGGGAGATTAAGGCATTGCAAGTATAGGGTGACGTCATTCGTGACTAGAATTTTAATCACCGTTTTGTAGGACTCAGTGATCTACGAGCGACTGAGCGACAGCCAGGAACATCGGGATGAGACACTTCTACACTTGGGAGCGTTTGCCTCAGAAGGTACTTAACATCGTCTTTTGTACCTGTGCATGAATTTGATATGAACATTCAGAAGCCTCCTTTTTTGGCTGGAGGGCCACATTAAACCCCACCCACAATGACATTATGTTAACAGTTTCACTGGGATGCTGTTCACATGTTCACACGTACATTCACAGTAGTGGCTGACAATAGCCTTGAAATTTTCTCTTTCATTTTATGAATACACTGAACTTTGTGTCCGTTTGTTGAGCTTGGGTGCCATGCATGACCTATGTTGCAGCAAATACCAGTGTTAAAAGACATACTTGCAGTATAAAGAAATGTAATAGAATTCTGTTGAACTTTCAGAAATCCACTGTTGTAGTGTCCAACAATAGTTGTGAAAATGACCGTGGTACCTTGTCATCTTCAAAAAGTCAGCATTCTCAAACGAAAAGAATGCAGTGTCACGGGCCAGCTTGCCGACAAATGATACTGTCAACAAATGGTTAACAAGTCCTGGAACTGTTTTTTTTTCCAATGTCAGGACTGCGCACTCTGTGTTTCGCTTTCCGCGAGATCCCCAAGCAAGACTACGAAGATTGGAGTGCCACCTACTACAAGGCCAGCACAGCCCTGCAGAACAGGGAGGCCAAGCTGGAGGAGGCAGCCGAACTGATTGAGATGAACTTCAATCTGATCGGCGCATCAGCCATCGAGGACAAGCTACAACATGTGAGTCATTGCAGGCATGATATGTTCCCTGATGGAAGTGGGTTTCAAATATTTTTGAATATTAACCAAAACAAAATTCAATTTGAAATTATTTTGATTATCATGTCTTTCACTGGAAATTAAAGCATTAAAATAAAAATTAATACCTGTCCACTCTAATGAATAACTTGAGATTTGTGGAAAAACTTGCCTGCATGTTTTAAGCTGCATTTCAAGCATATGGCAAGGTAGGATTAGGACATAGTGCAATATAAAAAAGCCATCATCCCATTTATCCTGTCATTGGCAATTTGGTTGCTGTTGGATGTGGTTGAAATGAAAAAAGAGAAGATTGTAAAATTTACAAAATAAATCCAGGAAACATGGCTTGAAAATGGGAATAAGTTCTGTGATCAAAAGAAAGCACGAATCATGAAAAATGTTCCTTCCAGTAGAGCTTGTCCAACTAAACTTTGTACTGAGACCTGCTCCTGCCAGCAGTGTTCCACTGCTTTTTCATGAATAGTCTGTGTTGACGAGGTGAATTTTTTACTTTTTAACTTATCATTAGGGTGTCCCAGAGACCATTGACTTGTTGATGAAGGCAGACATTAAACTGTGGGTGCTCACTGGAGACAAACAGGAAACAGCTATCAATGTTGGTAGGTACTGTTCAGCATTGAATTTCTAGAGGGTGAATTTCATTGTAACAGCACTCGTCACGAGTCCAAGCAAATAACCTTGACTTAATGGATTGACTTAAATTTGCTTTCCTGTACATTGTGACGAGGCAAACCCAACCAATGTGCGAGAGAACGTAAGTGTAAAGAAGATTTTCATTCTTGAGGCAGGACTTCAAAGCGAAGTACATGCCACAAAATTTTTACTGTAAGACTTGCTCGCAGGTAAAATGGGTTTAACACTTGCAAGTTCACATATCAGATGTGTGCCACACGATCACAGAGTTTGCAATGAATCATGAGGTCACATGGATTTGTCCAACCTTTTAGATCTGTTTTGATAGCCTGATGATGTTGGATGACCAAAGTTGTAACAAATAATCCCCTCACTCTCCTTGTAGGTTATTCCTGTAAGCTGTTGACCCAGAACATGCCGTTGCTCGTGATCAATGAAAGTTCCCACGACGACACCAGAGAGACCCTTCAAAGACACATTCAAACATTCGGGGAAGACCTGGGCAAGCAAAATGACGTGGGCCTCATCATCGATGGGAAGGTAGACATTTATACTCAGCTTCACAGAGCAAAGTTAGACAATTTGAAGTAGATTTCAGAAACCTAACAAAGTCACTGAAATGGAGTGTTGGTGCACCACCCAAATGACACAGAAATGACTTCTGTCATCCTTGAGTGACAAAGTATTCTTCCTCGGAACCTTACACAATCCTCCAAGATTCATCACTCTGCCAAAAGCCAACAGCGTATTCTGTGTCAAGATTGAAGGGTCATCAAGCCCCATGGAAGATAAGATTGTCAAGGCTTTACCTTCCCCAATCCCACAGGATCCTCTAAAACTGCCTAGAGGATTTTGATCCATGTGTATTTGGGTAATGAGATAAATTTTTCCTGCTGAAGGAATAGGTATGCAAGGAAACCTTGTAAAATGACAAGTGTGCCACGATGGCTTATGTTGGGTTTTGTGGGGTTTTTAACTCTCTGGACACATGTTTGCTAATTTGAAACTACTGAGACTCACTGACTTGGATGTAAACTTAGGCAAATTTATGTATTCAACTTGGGCAAATTTATGTATAAATATATTCATCATGCATTAACTTCTTGTTTCAATTCATGTTTTACATTAACCTGAAATATTCATTCCTATAATACTCACAGTACAACCAGTCACAAACATTATATTAGCTTTTGTAGAACTTCTTTGTCCAAAAACAGTGTTGTCCAATGTGTCACTATATATTGGAATAGTCTGGACGATTCTCTCAAATCATTGGCCACTCTTCATAGTTATACAAGAAAACATAAACGTTCCTTTCTAATTACATACCAAAACATCGTAATGGGGGTAATAATGGCATTGATTATTATCTTACATCTTTTTTTGTGCTTTGTCTTCATGTGTGTCTCTCGTCTGTTTGTCTGACCATAGGCTGGAGAACAAAAGTTGTTGCTTCACTCCAGACCTAGATGTTGCCGTAGGTTAAAGTTCAATTTAAATTAACTGTCATATCTCTATACATTGCACATGATGTGTCAGTGTGATTATATCATTGTATTACCCTTTGATGAACTATGGCAGCATTGAAATAAATGTAAATGTATATTCAAAATACCTCTTATTATTCCTGAATGAAGAACATACAGTCTCTCACATCTTTTTGACTCCCCCCACCTTTCCGTTCACAGACCTTGATGTTTGCTCTGGACTTTGACATGAGGAAGGATTTCCTGGAGTTGGCCATGTCATGCAAAGCAGTTATATGTTGCCGGTGAGAGGCATTTCATAGAACGAATCAAATCATTTTACCGGGCCCGTGCTGGAGTGCGTATTGGTATATGGGTTTTTGTGTCCGTAAAGAGAAAAAGTACAAGTGTTGAAACCGATCCTCAATCCTCATCCCGTCCTTGGGTATCAATATGAACGCAAGTGATGGTAACAAAAAATGGTCTTCATTTACATCGGTTTTTTGATCCTACTAGAGCCAGTGGGGGATCCCCCTGCACGTTATTGTTGCAGTGGATTTGTTTGTTGTGCTGAATCTTCTTAAGTGTCTCCTCTGATGTCTTGCGGTAATTTGGACACCTATATTATGAGGATCAGGCATTCTGGACTCGTGAAATCTTAGTTTTTTTCCAAGCCGTGTCAGGTAAGATGCTAACTTTCTTCGTCGGCATATGTGCCCAGTGCACGGGCTGACGCACATGGGAGCATGAACTTTTCTTTCTTTAACTGACATCGAGAATAGTTCCCTTTGCTCTTCCACTCAAAGGTCATGTACCAACTAATGCTACATGCAACTGAAACACTTTCTTTTAGACTTTGTCACTTGTCACTAGAAAACTTTCATTTTCTTTGTGACTATCTGTACCTATTTAATATTCTGTTTAAGGGTCACCCCACGGCAGAAGGCGGAATTAGTTGAACTGGTCAAGCAGAGCGTCAAGGTGGTCACCCTGGCCATAGGGGATGGTGCCAACGATGTCGGCATGATACAGGTATGGACACATTAATGCTGAAAATTCGGCCCATTTTGACTGCAACTGTTTTTTTCCTGCGGCATTTTGCCTACCACAAAAACTGGCCAGGCCAGCATGGCCAGTCAGCTGAGTGATTTTGCACACAGTAACGTACGTGAGAATGAAGTAGTCCCAATCGATGTCATAAATGTACAGTTCGGATTGCACAGGGCACGTGGCACTAAACTGCAAACACTACATTGTGGTGTTAGTTAAAATACTACCACGACCATACAATTGTCCTGTGTGCATGAAAAAAGTGAAGCTCTCGATATACCGTTAACACGCGTACACATTGATGGGCACTTGTTCTAGACTAACATTATTGCATGGTACATTAAAATGCTTGGCTTGGGCATGCGCTGTTATGTTAAGTTGTTGGGTAGGCCGGTGGGTGTTGCCTTGCAACACTGACTGTGCTGCGCTTGCGATCATGTAGTGTGCATGGCGCGGGCCGGGCCGGGCCGCCGGTGCGCGGCGGGCTGAGTGTACGATATTCCCACATACACACAGTGCACGCACGCCCTGCATATGCATGCATGCCGTGCATTTGGGTGGCGCAGCGCGGTGTTCCGGTTGAATGTGAACGATCATGGAACGATGTGTATGTCGCTTTCCGTGTCGATATGCACGTGTAGGGCACTACGGCCCTAGAGAAAAAAAAAGGACGCTGCCATCTTGGCGCTGAAACATGATCCCTTTTTGGAGGCACCACAGCCAAATGGGAGGGCACCGATGGCCGTGCCCGTCAGGCAATTCAAAGCCTGCAAAGCTATTAGTCAGAACAGGAATTTACCCAAACTCGCATGAAATTCATATCTAGTTGTCATGACATTATAGCGGCATTCTAAAGCTTGACTCCCCCGTCCCAGCTCAGTTTTTCTTCAAGTCGCTTTAAAACTTTGACAAAAAGCGAAATTTACCACTCACATCTACCTTACCTTTTCCTCTCCTTGTTACCAGGCTGCTGATGTGGGTATAGGCATCAGCGGCCGTGAGGGTCTCCAGGCAGCCAACTGCTCCGACTACTCCATCGCTCAGTTCCGCTTCCTCCACAAGCTCATGCTGGTGCACGGCGTGTGGAGCTACAACCGCCTGTCCAAGGTCATCCTGTATTCCTTCTATAAAAATATCTGCCTCTACATCATGGAGGTGAGTACGAAAGTTGGATGAGCCCCAAGTTGGATCAGATTCACCGTTGAGGAGATGCTGTCCAAAGCACAGGCTGTGCACAGTCCACCAGGCTATTGAAGTTCGACAAAGAACATGAAATAGCGGTTGTGTAGTGTTGCTTGTTTACCTGAGGAAGCTTTGTGTGTCCCAGCTGGCGAAAAAAGTTTTTGTGGAAAAAACCACAAACTTTGCATTTTACTGAGAAGTAGTTATACAAATTTTTAGGGACATTTGAATATCTGGAATGTTAAGTTAACCTCAATAGAAAATAGAGTGGTTTAAATTTTGTATGCTTTGCTTGCTTTTAGCCTTTTGGCTTTAATGAAATTAACCATGCATGGAACACTCCAGTAGGAAGAAAAAGTGCTTGTAAAAGTAAGACTCATGGCTTTCGTCGGGATTTGTCTGTTCTCAAGAGTGACCAGTTGGAAAGAGAACACCAGAAACACCACAGTCTTTTGCAAATAAGATGTGTTTTCCAAACGAGCATCTAATGAAGAAGCTGGTAGGATTGGAGTAACCCTTTGCCCATACATGCAGAGTGGTGTCTCCAGTTGTCAGCTTTAGCAATCCAGCATTTTCCTTCTGTTCAGTTTCATAAAGTATTCTTTGTATTTTTTTCTCCTGCAGTTCTGGTTTGCCATTGTGAATGGCTGGTCAGGACAGATCCTGTTCAACCAGTGGTGCATCGGCATCTACAACTTGGTGAGTCGGACCAAATGAGAAATGGAATAAATTGATTAGGCATCCGCTGTTATCTCCAGGCACAACCTGTTCCTTTTCAGGTTGTTCCGTTGGCCAACTTGTTTGGATGCGTACAGTAAAAAGTCGGGGTGTTTCATCGTCGTCCATATCTTTTTTAATTTTTATTATTTTTTAGTATTTCCTCTTCTCATTATAAATATTACAAAAAAAAAGAAAGCTTGTGTAAGGCCTGCCATTCTATAATACTACACACAATAAAGCATGTGGTTCAGGCTACCAAACAAACAAAGACAAGAACAAAATCGAATACACATTAGGAAACATGACTCACAGTAGAAAGTATGTACAAGTTGCGAATGTAAAAACATAATGTGAAATGTACGTCTTGCCTAAAGTGTCTGGGAAATCTTAAGCTCACTCTTTTGCAGATAAATGTTGCCAGGTGAATTCGCTCCGGAAGTCATCTGTAAACCACTGATTGGCTTTATCTCCCTTCATCCTTTGCCCTAGGCCTTCACTGCTTTGCCTCCATTTGCCATTGGTCTCTTTGATCGTAATATCAGCGTGGAGAGCATGCAGCGATTCCCCCAGCTCTACAAGCCTTCCCAGAACTCGGAGTACTTCAACTCCAAGGTTGGTGGAGTTCGACTCATTCCATGCAGAGCCAACCTGCACGTCCATAAATGCCCTATAGACCAAACCCCTGCGATAAGAAAAAGTGCTATGAAGTGTAAGCTGTGTGTGCTCACTTATATTCTTTTGTATGAGTTTTGGTTTAAACTTTGATACTTGGATGGTTTCTGTATACTCTATACGTTACCAACTGCTACATGTATACAACCGCAAGTTCGCAACCTTATACAATTGCATATTGTTGGCTTAGTTTTGGGGATATGCAAATAGAGAGAAAGACCTCATATAAAAGTTACACAGTGCTATAGAATATGATTCAAAGGCACCTGATGCCTGTTTTGTATATTATGTGGACTTGTTTTTGAATCTTAATAGTCAGCAGATGGGCATTCGTTCCTAATCCACTTGTTTCATACATACTCACACGGTATATCAGACATCTGTGGAGGCTGACTGTTTATTTGTATACATGGCCTGTTGTAGCAACTGTCTCTCCACGGACGAGCTTTGGAGTGTGGCTAATTATTACTTGGCTGTTACAAATTTTAAACAAATGTTGTCCAAATGACAGTGTAGAATCAGTATATGTTGCAATTGGCTGTATTTGAAGTTGCTTTTTGAGTCTCTGGCAAGTGGTTAAAGCACAGTGCTTTTGCTCAGTTGATAAATGGTTTATTGTTGGACCAGATCTGTCTGGTGCATAACAGAAGAGGAGGTGTCCAGGCCGTTATCGCATTAAGGGGACAAATGATTTTGTTAGAAAATTTGTGGGAACAAGAATTGGTACCCGTAATGACTCTGTAGCCGATATTACAAAACTTTATCCAATGGTGTAACTCCACTTACGCCACATTTTATTGTGTAAGTTGGGCAACAAATAAAGAGTGATTTCATGAAACCGGCATACTGTTGAAGTCCGCGACTTAAATAACAATTTAAGGCGTAACTTACGCAGTCAATTTAGGCGGCATGAGTTGCGCCAAACAAAATGAAAATGAATGATTTGACTAGTTTATCGTGTTTGGTTGAGCCTCATCATTGCTGGACTCAAGGCTAATAGGAGAAATGTGCAACTTTGTTGTAGAAGGTAATGAAAAACTTGTTTGGCTGTGAGAACTGCAAGATTTTCTGATGGAAAACAGACGAAAACTTTTTCAAAATGGCAGGTGGAGGTAATACAACAACTGGTTGATGACTGTTGTGATATTGGAAAGTAACAGCTGTCATAAAAGCAGTAATTTGATATTATTAAATCTTGGCGCAGCTATGCAGCTTTTCGTGAAATCAAACGTAAGTATATTATTCAGCTACGGCATAAATTAGTGGCATAAGACTTATGCCATATTTTGTGAAATTGGCTGCTGGTATCCCAAAAACATCTGTGTGTCAACAAGTGTGTACTCTCCACAACCACAAACAAATAGTGCGTGATCTTCTTAACATTGATTGTATGCTCTCAACCTTCATCCCAGGTGTTCTGGATGTGGACCACCAATGCCGTCTATCACTCCTTGCTTATCTTCTGGTTTGTGGTTGGTGCCCTCTACCAAGATGTCGCATTCCCCGACGGCAAACTAGGCGGGCATCTATTCATGGGGAACATGGCATACACGGTGAGATACTGACATGTCTTGATTAAACGGACAATATAAGGCAAGAGACTGTTTCGCTGAAGTCATCGGCACGGTTTGAAGAAACTTAAAACCGTCTGTTTTATTATGTCTCTGTTTTTTGTCTTGACAGAAAAACTTTTTCCCTTTCTGTTGCAGTATGTGCTTATTGTAGTCACCTTGAAAGCAGGTCTAACAATGGATGCCTGGAGCTGGGTGAGTGAAGATTGGAAAATGATTTGAGTTGAACAGCACTCATCAGCCTCATTAGCATGTCAGACGTTAGAATATTAGTTGAACTGCCAAGAGATTATGAATTGTCTTGGTGTGCATTACTTTAAAATTTCTTTGTTCATCTTTGTGTTATAAATGTTGTGCAAGCGCCCAGTCATTTTTCCTACATGGTTTATTTGACATTTTGAATTCAAAAAAGCCACATCCACTCATGGAGATCCCTGCTTACCGCCTTCCACATTAGCGATGTTGCTGATTTTGCCGGTGTCTCAACTCTCAACTTTGGGCAAGATCCTTGGCTGTGTTGAGTACAGGACTATGGCTTCTGTCTAGAACCCCCGAACAAACGCACTGACACAATTAGATGAGCCACTAACACGGCTTGGTAGCTCAGTTGGTAGGGCACTGGCAAGTTTTTTCGGAGGTTGCAGGTTCCGAATCCCACCTGTCATCTTTGTAATTACCCTACCAATGAGTTACGTGCAGCACTTCATCAAAAAGTCTTGATTAACCAACAATTTTATTATCGTCTTGGATATCCCTTGCAGCCCGTCCACTTCTCCATGTGGTTTAGCATCATCGCCTGGTTCATCTTCCTCGGCATCTACTCGGCTTTATTCCCCGCCGTCAAGATGGCCTCCGACATGACTGGACAGGTGAGAGACAGCACCACAATTATTCAGCTCTTCCACATCTTCTTGAAATGTAGCATTTTTGTTGCCAAGTTACCCCTCCCCCCCCGGTGAAAAGCAAAACAGTGATGGTTGTTTCCACATGCATAAAACAAACGTGTGTGGCTTAAGGTTAAAAGATACAACTGAAACTAGCAGTAGCAACGAAAATAAAATCTCCACCTGAAAGGAGTTTGGTATTCCAACAGTGCATGCTCAAAATGAAGCAGAGGTCATTCGGTAACAGCAAAAACATGCATAAAGGATGGCCTCATCAGCACGGTTGTCTGCAGACTCACACGCCTTGAGCATGTTGCTATTTGCGTGCTTTGTTCTTGAATGACCTTGCTTCTTTAAAAGAATGAACTTGGTCATTCTCGTGGTTGCCAAGAGTTCTTGGCAGAATTCTGATTCAGCGCTGTTACTAACCACACCAAATCAGTGTTGTAGTCAAGTAGTTTTTGAGTATCGAGTTCACTGCCAAATATTGAACTGGTAACATGAGAATAAAGGTTTAATAAAAATGAACTTTTTATGACAAAAGTACTGAGCCATGTCCTTCGGAGTACTGTTGCCCTTAAAACTTATTATTGTTTACGAAACTGGGAGTGTCTGAAGTCTTACATTTATTTTGCACTGTTACCTTTGTGTATTTCTCATCAAATGTCCATGTTCTCAGGCTTTGGTCCCATCTTTCCAATGACATATTTGGCAGTGACTTTGGTACTGCAGAAGCACTCAAACACCACACTGCACTCAACAAGTTTCCATTTTCTGTTGCGCTCCTCTAGGCCCACATGGTGCTTGCTTGTGGCATTTTCTGGATGCTTCTCTTCCTCATTCCTGTCGTCGCTTTATGGCGTGACGTAGCCTGGAAAGCGTAAGAAAACCTGTTTATCATTTGCACCTGTGTTACTGCCTGTGGAAAGAGCTTTTAGCTTAACGCTCATGAGATGATGTGGAGATACAAATGTAACACGTGAAGTTGCTGTTTAGGTTAAGTTTTTAACCTAGATACACTGGCCGTCATTGTGACTGTTCCTAGATGAAAGAAAGGAGAGAGTACAAGTTAACTATGTAAAATCATCTAAACTACAAAGTACTGCTTAGATAAATAGACCAATAATATAATGACATCAAACTGTTTTCTTGTATGCTTCCCTGTGGTAGTGATATCAGATACGATCCAGCCCCCCTGTAAACAAAGCATGAAGTAATTATGTTTTGGGTCTGTTTTTATCTTTAATGCTTCGAAAAGCCATAGAATTCCTTCGACCATAGATGATATATGGGATACTATCAAAAAACTATTTTTCCTTTTATGATGTACAATAAGAATTTTTATGCCTCTTATAGAAATTCTAGCATTCTTAAAGTGCTGACATAAATATTCACAAGTACTTCCACAGTTTTATGACATTTTCATAACAAGGGTGATTCTTTGCAAATTCTGTGCCCATTTTGCAAAATTTGAAGTTCATGTTTCTTCATCTGGTTCAGGTTCAAACGAACTCTTTTCAAGAGCCTCGCTGAGGAGGTCAAGGAAGCTGAGGTCAAGCATATTGACCCTACTGCCATAATCCAGCGGTCTGTCAAAAAGAGGTTTGTCATGACCATTGGACTGTTCCATATTTCAGTTTTGGGGTTACTAGAGTTTATTGATTGTTTAATTTGTCATAACATTCATCACATGATGTAACAGTAAGGAAATAAACTAAAAGGAAAGCTGGAATACTAATAAACTGACACGTTAACTAGTGAAGGTTTTACTTACATTGCATTTTCTTTTATCAACAAAAAGGTAACTCAGAAATACCCTGTTGAACATCAAAAAAAGTTTTTTAAATATTTATAGAAACGTACCAGATTACAATGAAGCTCAAATCATGCAACCTTTCTCCTCGTTGAATTGTGCTAGTTCCTTCTCTTTGCCATTTTTATGACCAATTTATACTCAAAAGTGTGACAATTTTCAAATCACATTTTGTCAAATTTTAGTATTGACTTTGCTCATTCATTTTTTTTTCAATAATTGGAATACAATTAGTATTCATGCTATATCTACTAAAGCTTCACATGGGTAAGATGAACATTAATCAGAAATCACTGACGAGCACAAACACTCCATCATACTGCACCGCCGCACAGAGGTACTGATGAATTCTGGGAAAGGTCACAAGTTTTCTTCTGGGTTGGTTCAACGCTGAACTCCCATCGAGCTTGCAATTTCCATGGTCACAGTTACCTATGTCTCTATTGCCTATGTACTCTACATCTCCTCTTAACCTGCGACTGTTTCACTTCTTCACTGTTTTACCCAATTTGGAATCTTGCAGCCCACCTCAAAAATGAGCAGAGATTACAATTGCTAGCAAGTGTTTACATTTTCAGCATGCAAGTGCATTTGTCCCAACACAGAAAGTCACAATGGCATCTTATGCAGCAGCCTGTATTCCATAGCATGTCGCAATGCATAGGCAAATACGTCAGTAATTTACACCGATTCTTTTTTATAAATGATGGTGAATGACACAATGGCATTTTATGCATCTGCGCACCTTACAGTTCCAAATTCAGCACCAGAAAAAGGCTGAATGGTTTCCTTCATTTGATGTTGTCTTGTTCCATTGTGTACTTTTTAGAAATGGCTCACCTGAAAATGTTCATTGAGCCTGACAAAATTTGTCCTTGATGGGTTTTTCTCACAGAAGCATGGCAAATGCATTATGCAACAGAACTTTTCTGTAACACTGAATATTGAGGTTATTGCTAGTGCAGAATGCACAAATCAGTTGTTTTAAAAACAGTTGAAAACCATCTGTAAAATGTTTCTGGAGGTGTTTGGAAGTTTTCTCCTTATTTGGACTGATTAGTCATTCTCGAAGTAAGTAGATTTGAGATTTTTTTAATTGACTTTTCTTAGATTACATGCAATTGGCGGCAAGGCAGCGCATGGGTAAGATAAGAGAGGGTTTCCAAGAAAGTGAAATTTGGCACGTTGGCGCTTCATACCTGACTGGGAATGTATTCATTAATGGCATGTGTGTATTCATGAATGGTAGGACTTTTTGTTCACCTCTGGGATAAGTAGAGGGCAATTAACTTTCAAGATTGTAGCAGAAATGAATTGTAGCACAAAGAATGATCTTTTGACCTTGTAAGATGGATGGAGGTCGGTCAAGAATTTTGTAAGTGCAAACACAAATCTGTGCATGGTTTGTGAATTCTGGCAAAATATGTATCATTTGAGTACAATGCATACCCGGTTTATAGGTTGCTGTCACTGACCCACGTGATCTAACGTACATCTGCCATTGCCATTGGCAAAGACTGCGGTGCTTCATACAGTAGAACAGTTGGCATTAATTCAAATCTCCATGAAAGTAGAAAGATTGGTATGATAAGACGTTGCACAAGTGGTGACCGTTCTGCCATTTGATAAAGAATTCATGCTTGTTTTACAAGCTAATAGAAGCCTCCTCGTCCAGTTCCCCAGGATGTCTGGTTGCACACCAAACTTTAAACTACTGCAGTGGTGGCCGATCTCATAAACGTTATGGTCGCGTGGTACTTCAGCTCCTGTTGGCCGTACTCTTTACTTGGGTTGTGAAGTTTAGCGGGCCAACGGCACATCATACAACCTGGCCAGATTTCACCTGGCGGCCTGGGTCTTCTGCATTAACCCTAACCCTACATAATACTACAAATTACTACTTGCGGTCAAATGTAGTAATCAGTGCTGCCGCTTGTAAGAGGACATGACCGCATTGTTCTCTGAAGCCATAAAATACAATAGAAAAGACAATGTACCATATAGTGCTGTGGCACTATGAATGCATGGCTTTATTGTTCTCTGTGCAAGTAATCAATGGAAGTAACCTAGCCAGAAGTAGTAATTTGTAGCACTAGGTCCTTCAGGCTCAGGCTACCACTTAGTACATCGCAGTACTGAGTACTGTAAGCCAAACAAATGCTTGGCGGTTAGGGTTAATAGATTCAAACAGAGACTGTAATGGCAAGCTTTAATTGAATAGCCTCTTATGTAATCACCTTGCAACCTATGTAGTAACGAGTAACATTTACTGAAAATAACTGCAGTGATGTTACTTGCACTGATCTAGTGTGCCACCTTCATGGAAATAGCATGGTCTTGTCATTTCATGCCCATTCATAACCCCAAACATTTGTGTGTTACATAATCCATGTTTACATCGTTTCATGCCACTCAGTAAACATTGCCTGATACCATACAAGTGTCTTGTTCCCTTCCATGAACGTTTTTTCAGCTGTTAGTTCATTTAAATGATTAACTAATTTTTCAGGACAATGTCTGTTGGCCCACAGATTGTCAAACAATTTGCATTTCTCTGTATTTGTGTACATTTTGCATGCAATTCTGGGAACCCTGGGAGTGTCTCGGTGGTCCGTTTTTAATGGTGCGAAAAATATGACACTGACGATCATCTGCATGTGCCTGTGCATGTCTGCCCAACTTGCATCAGGGGCAAAGGACAACATGTAATGTGCAAGCCAGACAGATCTCAAGCCTTGCATCAAGACAGAGGCGGTAGTTTTCTTTTGATAATTGGTAGAGGTATCCACAAATGGTGTGTCTCTGTTGGATTCTGTTACAGCTTCACCGAGACATCGAGACTGCTGAACAAGTTGTTTAAGAGAACGCCCAGCTCTTCACGACGTGTCACGGAACAGTACGATCTCTCACAGCGTAAGTCAGGATGTAGCAAACATTTATGACCATTGTTAAAATCGGAATTGGAAAAGAGAGGCATTGGCCATTTCCTTTGTACGTTATCACAGTGGCCACATTAGTTCATACTAATCTCACTTGTGTGAGTTGATCACAATAATGATGTAACTTTGTCCAACCGTTTTGCTTTTTATTACAGATGGATATGCCTTTTCGCAAGAGGAGCACGGAGCTATAGCACAGGTAACGTACAACATATTTAGTCCTTCTTGTATTCCAGGTTGACAAATTTCAGTTTGAAGAATCCCTGACCTATTTCTTTAGCCCAGAGAGTAGGTGATACGTTGGAAAGCTTGCTTTTACAATCAGACAATTGGTGGCAGTGGCCCGTAAAAAATATCTTTCGACTTGTTTCATTCCAAAAGTAAGTTGGTAAGTCTCTTACAAGAAGGCAACATTTTCGTAGTTTTGGACAAATTTATGTTCATTCTTGTGTGACACCTGTATGAAGTTTACTTTTTTTTTTACATTTTGTCTTCAATGTATACATTTTGTTTTGCCTTGAGTAAGTCTTGCCAATCTGAGAAAGGCGTATATGCCACTGCAACAAACTCTGCAAAATGTATCCAACAAGGCACAGAAAAAAAAGGTACTTTCCAGTTCCTCACTTTGCCAAGTCAGCAACCTGCAAAGTTATGCGTGATCTATAAAACTCTTGTCTTGTTTTCTGAATCTAAGGCGGAGGTCATCAGGGTTTTTGACTCAACAAAGCGTCCACAGGGAGCAGTGGTGATCCAGGAAAACCGATGACTCCATGAGACATCAGGGCCATTCCGGACTTCCTTTTTGAGATGAGTTTGTTAACAATCCTGCTACCTAACTGAAACTCACTCCTTGTAGGAATCTTAGAATAAACTAGAGTGGTAGTTTTGTATGAGAGATCCTCCTGAGAAAACTATTAGATAAGTACTTGTCAGTGGTGATATATTTTGAGAGCAGTCTTCAGCAGAATATTGTGAATGAAAACTTGGTCATTGCTACTCAGTATGTGCATGTTCAATCTATTTTTCACTCATGTAGCGCAGGTCCAGCTGTTTGTACAAACAAGGAACAGGGTTGTTCAAGGACCATTGGTTGCCCAGTTGTTGGTTAGTGACGTACCTTGAACCTCGGCTCCAATAGTGGAGTTCAGAGGTCTCTAGTCAAACTAATCATTGGCTAATCATTGTCCAGGCTCCCTGCTGTACACTGTGACATGGACAGCAGTTGGTAACCAGTGATGTGACCAAATATAGTTGGCTGGGCTTACATAACTATCCATTTAGTTCAGCTTCACACTGTTGACTAGCCTGCAATTGATCAGAGCATAAAAGGCAAACTGTGCTTAACATGTAATTCTTTATCAGACTTGCTCATTGTATTGGCTTATATCAAGATCATACTCCGTCAACGGCCCTTGGTTTTCCCAGCCCTTGATTGGTTGGTTACTTTCTATTTGTGCACAAAGCAGCAAGCGTTAACCACTTCGCGTCAGGGTTAGTTATCAATGTTGATGATGCTGGGCCAGGATAATTATCATTTTTTCTGTTTTCAAAATTCTTCAAATATATTCAAATAAATATACGGACGTTTTATACCCACATGAAGTAATCTTTAGAACCTACTCTAAGTTGACAGGTGACCTTCATTGACGCCCGAGTGTTTCGGCCAGGCCCGCGGCCTTGTAAAAAGAGCCCAAATTGTGCGATATTATATGACTGTCTTTTGTTCTCGAACCTGGCTCAGTGCACTGCTGACCTCTTTTCAATAGGGGCCAGATTAGCGTGCAGAAGTGCTGTGTGGCTCATCGCTGCGGTGGTGGAGCGCTTTTGTCCCCGGTGGTAATCCGCTCGCTCTAAACACCCCAAACTGTGGTATACTGTTTCGAAACAAGGCTGGATTATTTCCACTTTTGAGAGTGACAAATGTTGGTAATGCCTAGGAGCCATGTTTTTAATCAGCCCAAAGGCACGTGATGTCTTTTTATACTTCAAAGATTCAGTTTACTGAGGTCAAAGGTTAAACAATAAATGATGTTCTCATTTGTGATGGTGAACATATTACTGACAAGAGGGGAAACCTTGGACACTGTCGTGGAAGTGACACTAGCACATCGTGGACATGCCTCCAAAATATGCGGGAAATTCCATGTTTTGTAAGAGACATGGACAAAGCATGGACATTTCTCGTTTATCTTAAAAGGGTTGTTCCATGCTTTGCCATGGAATAGGACATTGCTGTATTCTCAAGATTTTGTAGCTGCCAATATCAGCTGCTGTTTTTTCTCTGCCCTGCGATTGACTAATATTTCCTGCCTGAAATGTGGTAACTATTTAAGATTAGAAATATTGTGGGAAATGTGAAATTGTTTCTGTAGAATGTGTGCATACAATTTGATTTGAGATGTAAGAATATAATATAGTATGATTTGTACAAACTTGAATGAAGAACAGGAGTAGGATCATTTTGTCTGTTATTCAGAGCTGCACGTAATCTTAGATGATTTAAACTGTGAGTTGTACATACAAAAGTATAGATTTAACAACCATCCAAATATGTCTTAGCCTAAAATCAACCAGATTTGTAGCATTTATTTAACTGCCAGGGTGACGAAATTCCCAGTTCAAGGCCAAGAATCCAGGGTGTTTGAACTGAAACCAACCATTTTGGGTCCTACCAACAGGGAAGTATGGTACAAGGGTAGAAGATATGAACTTGAATTTCGTATGCAAAATCTTACTCTTGCCAGAGGAAGTCATTATTGTCATGGCTGAACCTTGTACCAGTTTACATAAGGGACCTGACACAGTACTCTTCTCCATCTTGTTTGTTATACAAAACCACTTAATTTCTCAAAATTCCAATCCTGCTCTCTCAAAGCACAAATGTGAGCTTATTTAACATTAAACACTTGCAATGGTTAAATGTAACCCCAAATTAGAATTTTACTGATATTCTTCTTGTTTACATTTATTCTTTGTATTTCATTTTTATGCAGCCCATGCATAAAGGAGCAAAGAGATGATTTGAGCTGGGAATCATCTTCATGATTCTAAGGTCAAATAACTAGAGAAAATAACATTGCACACAAGACAAAAATCTATTTATAATGCTTATTTTTTATGTCACCGATTAAAGATTTTCTAACAGTATATATGTTTTGGTTTTCTCTCGACCCTTTTATTCATTTATTCAAATTTTATGCATGATGGAGTCTTATGCAAAGTTTTGAATTGGGCAACAATACATTGTCCCTTTCACTTATCTTCAAAGCAAAATATTGAACGCATGCTATGTGGTTTTGCTTCTGAGAACCCCAAGCCTTTAGTTCAGCTGCTATTGCATTAAAAGACCCCAGTAATATATTTTCAGGCATTATGTTAAGAAAGGATTTGTATTTTCCAAGAGATTATCTGATGTACATATCTATGCCCATTTTTTTGTTTGAAGTGCAATTTTGCCTTTCATATTGTTTGTACAGTGTGACTTTTGATTCTCAAGTACAAAGGTACATTCCTGTTTTTTCCAGTTTAACCAAGATGAGCAGTCAGAAGAACGTTAAAATCTAATTTTGGTGCACTTTTTGCAGCTGATATAAAATTCATTTAGCCTTTTTCACGCATCACACCCATAGTTCCAATGTATACCTTTGTAGTTTTCTTTTTAAAGTTACCACTAGGAAACAATACCTATCAAAATGTCAACAAGAAATTCAACTTTCCATATTTGTGTAACAGATGAGCTTTTATATAGTAATGTCCCATCGTCATTGTTCATAGCATCAATGAAATATAAGAATTGTAATCTTATTTATGCCACTGAGAGCCTTGTGCTCCACGTATAATGCAGGTCATGTAAAATCCTAATCATTGTTATCTCCGGATTAATTTGTAACATTGTTAAGAGATATACGAATGTAACAGAACACTGTAGATGTTTCAGATTGTGCAAAAAGTGTCAAATAAATTAATGTCTGCGAAGATTGCATGCTCTTGTGCGTCTTGCTTCATTAACATCACTGAGTAGAATTACATTGGTGCTGTAGTGTGCTGCTCGGTTTTTAACAGGGAATCTTTCAATTTTCAAAACTTTGTCACCCCCTTGTTTCAATTTACAGGTCTCCTTTTCCACTCTTGGATGCTACTGGAACACCTGTTGAAAAACAAAAGGTTGGGTTGAATGAGAATGTTCTACATCTCATTTTCACCCTTCACTAAATCCCCCCCCCCATTGGCCACTCAAATAACTCAACTGTGTAACTTTCAGTACATTTGAACGTGTTTTTCTAGTTCATAAGACTATTTGTTAGTGTGGATAAACTTCTCGGGTGACTGATCACAGCAGGAAAATGGCTTGAATGAGCTTGCAACCATAAATTGAATAATATCACGAGAGGGCGCCGTAGTATCAGTACGATTTACGATAGGCGGACCGCGATTATCGACATTAGTGCCGGGCCCGCGAAGATTTATTTACCGGCAAATTTATCCAAGTTCGTCGTGGAGTTCTCATCATTCTGCACACGGCTACTGGATAGTGGACGGTAAGCAGCATCAGTCGAATAACCTTTAACAGTAAGTGCGGAGAATGTATAAAAATTGATAAAGACACCTCTATGTTCTGTCAAAAAAAGTGACAAGTGTCCTTTTAATTTTACGTGTGTAGGCCTACATGTAGTTGTACTTCTGTAGGTCTAACGTTGCAACGTAGGGTATCTGGCGCTGGACCTGTACCATACGCGTGGTACATGTTGAAAAGATGGCTCTGCGTTCTGTATTTGTTTTACTTCATCGTTGAGGAACGGGCCCTACTCACATCATTCAGGGATGCATCATTCAAAATCATACTGTACAGTAATGCACTGAAGTTTCCAGATTTCCAAATGCAAACATTCGTGACAATCACACGACTGATTCATTAGGCCAGCTTTAACTAGTTATGCACAATTGTCAAATTTTGATTCCATGAACTGGTGGTTAAGCGTTTTTGTGACTTGGTTATGTCACTGTGAAGTCATTGTTCCAACTGAATGAGAACGGAAGGTTGGAGTTGGTAAATGGCTCAGTGCTGGTTCAATATGACAGAAACCGAACAGACAATTTTGTCATCCCTCAAATGAGTGTATTGTAAGCTTAAAAATTTGTCGTTGATACAGTAAATCAAAGAGATACTTGTCAAGATTCCAGCATGCATATGAACAGAGCGAGCAGCACTGGTGAGAAACATGCCGGATATTGCGTGAAAATGGTGTTCATCAACAGTATCGTCTGCTTCCTTGAGCTCAGTGCCTCTGTCAGAATGACTTGACCGTTTCTGGATCTTTGTTTTTGCGGGCCACCCTTGACATGGTCCTGGTTATTGCTTTGACGTTACAAATGTATTACGGGTTAGGGATCACCTGATGCACCATTCAAACTCACTCCAAAGCGACTGTGTCATCATATCCATGGCTTAGTGTGAGGTTGCGTGTGGTGTCGACATTGAGTGTTTGTGAAGCAAACACGGAGCTGAGAAAAATAATTGAGAGGCAAATTGTTTGGTCACTTCATTCCCCTTCCTTCAAAAATGGTGCCAAAAAGTAAAAATGAAATCCCTTCAGAAAGGCCAGAGTACCGGGACATGTGTACATAAGCAAATTTCTGAATGTTTTGTCCCTTAACCCCCCTCCCCCCGTACAAAAGTTTGTCCTGAGTTGCGTCTCCCTCCCCCACCCCAGAGGATGTGCCCCTAAAAATAAATTCCATAGACGCCAATGATAAATCCTTTTATTTCAAAATTATTTGAAAATACAACTCTCACAGGTGTCAAAGCTGGACAGCAAAATGATGTTTGACATGTCCTCATTCCTTTTCCTTTAAATTTTTAGTGGGTTGAATACAAGAATTTTAGAAACTTGAGAAATGAGGGATATTTCACTCTTTGGAAATGTAGTCATTTTGAAAATGCTTCACTCTGCAAAACGGCTGAAAAGTGCCATGTTTGCACCCGATTGCATCCAAACTGCTCATGACTGGAAGTGCTGAGTCCAGGCCGGGGGTTCAGTGCCATATTTCTTCAATACCGCAATTCCATGGCTCCCAGGACTTTCTAATATAGAAAATTGTGGCCTATTTGCGTGGGTTCCCCCCCAAAAAAACACAGTTCTGGTAGATTAGTGCTAGATCCACCCTTGACCCCATAAATACATGTGTATACTGCGCAGTATATGTACGTTTGTACCACTATGCCCATGTTTGGCCGTGTGGAGATTGCAGAGCAGTAGTAGTGTGCGTGAATGTATGTAGGTTGTCATAAGAAATTAACAATTTATGTCAAAACTTCCTTTGTTTGTTTGGTGCCAGTGATCAAGTTGCACAGTCTGCCGATCACAGTGTGCTGTCACTCAATCCTTTACAAAATCTCAGTCTTTACTGATTTCTCCTTCTCAATGCAATCTGGCACTGCCAGGAATTACCGTTGAAAGAACATGTGTTTGGCAGATGACAGGTGGATCACTAGATCATGTATACTTCAAGATAAACCAATAAGGAAAGATGAAAAAGTTAAATAACCCTAACACAAGGTTCACAAACACCCTGACTAAACAGCCATACTGTAAGGTGTGGATGGGTCAGTGAGATCAGTTTATATTACCAAAAACAATGGCTATATCCAACGTACATGTAGCTAGGCCTTAACTATATGCAAATAAGGCCATTAAATTTTAAGTTACTGTATGCTAAGAATATTAGAAGTATGCATATTGTACTTGAAGGGAAATATGGGACTGCCAAACCGTATCCTTGTCTGTTATTACATAAAGTGTGAAATTTTTCAGAATACTCATTTTGAAGACAGATCAAGGTGCATTTCATCAAATGTGGACATAAATATGAGAGCGGTGACTTTCATGGGCATGTTCATGCATACAGCGGGTGTCATAGGATGATAGGAGTAGAGGTATATTTCCCAGACTCCCACATTATCTCTAAGACAAATGATTACTTGACCTTGACCTTGCTAGCAAATCCTCCTGTATGGTGATGACCTCCAACAGTCTGGCCCATGCAGTCATTTATCATACATACATGTACATGATCATGTACATGTAGGCATGATGGCTGTGGTGGGCTGTGTATGGGATGTTTCATCGAGTAATTGTAGTTTGAGACCTGTTTTTCAAATTTCTGTGATATTGTACATGTACATGCCAGATACAGGGAGGGAGCTGGCAAATTTTAATTTAGTACCCTTTTTTATATGCACTGCGTAATAATTTGTTTCTGACCAATTGCTCAAGGCCTCAGCAAAAGTGTGTTATCAGGCCTGTACTCTCAGTTTGGTGACATTGGCGCAACCAGCAGGAAATGGAATTCTTCCCATGACTTTTAGTCTGTGCAAAAATATTGTAAAGCATGTAGATGAAGGAAATGGACGAAGGTAAAAGGACCACAGATTAAACGGAATAAACTAGGTTCAGGTGGTCATGGGTGAAAAAAAGATATGAATTGTTATTATGTACATGTGGCATAGACAAATTCAATATATATTGATCGGCTAGTGACAAACATGTTTGGCATTCACAAAACACGACTGACCAAGCCATATGGCAGTGGTTGGCAGTTAGCTTCATTTGCATAATCTCTCAGAATTTCCAAATTGTAAATGAGCGCTGGCAGCGTCAGTGAATTATAAATCACAATGTGTACGCATGCACAAAGTGTAGATATATAATTGCAGTGTGCGGACAGGGCATTAGGCCTACATGAAATCAGTGTCCTGTGACATGCAATGTACATTGTTTGGTGTGTTGCTGTGAAATGTGTGATTGAATGCAAGTAGCCACATGGTTGTCAGATGCACACATGTAACATATACGTATACATGTATACTGTGTACACCTGTCTCATAGTACAGGTTTGATGTGTCAATAAATTTTAAACACTGGAACTAAAATTGATGGTCATGGGACCGGGCATTAGTTATTTTCTTTTGCTGTAATGAGTTTGCTTAAAAGGCCCATTGCCTTGTAACCAGAACCAGAAACCACCGCCAATGTAAATTCCCTGACAGTGCATCATGTGTTTCTTTGCTTGTATCATCTGTGTCAGATTTATTTTTGTCATGACTATTTGTTTATTATCTTTTTTTTTCATCACTGTCACATTTCCTCTCCACAGGCATGAATTCCTCTCTGAGTGTCAGAATGCCTTGACTGGGCGACCACCAGATACCAACCAGTGGGACGTCATTACGCAGAGGGCCATGAACTGTCAGCAATGCCCCGCCTTTATCAGGACACTAAGCTCCCAATGAAAGTTTAGTCGGTGCCAACCGGCACTTTGAGGATTTTTCATTGGACGGAAAACAGGGCAGTCTGAAAAATAAAAGGCATCGTGGTTGGACTGCCGAGTTGCTGTACATGTACATGGCAGCCCTGACACTGAATCTGCTACAACAGGGCTTCCCATTGGACCAGGAAGTTCAATCATCATCCAAAACATCATCTGATTGGTTAACAGACACCCTTACTTGGCAGTCCATGCCTGTGGACACTGCTGTGACTCACTCCATCGAAACGAAGCCGAGTTGAGGTTTTTACGTGCCATCGGTAATGATTGCCAAGTTCACACAAGCCTCCAGGAATTCATTACAGCCACACCATCTTCCCATTAATGAGTGGATAATAGTTTGTCATTGACTCAATGTAAAGGCAACAACTTGTCCGATGAGGGCAAAATCATCCCTGTGCATTGTGCCAATGGCATGGATCTACAGTGTATTCCAGAAAGTGTAGAATATCCATTGAACTCTACGCAGCATGCTAAGAAGTTGTGCAGTATCAAACTATTTCTAGGTAAGTGCGTCTAGGCAAAATGAGTACTTGTACTTTCTTTGTCATTTTTGTAGAAATCGTTTTAGACCTTTGAGAAATTGGTTTTATTTTTTTTTTTCAATGAATATGGGTTTCTGGTTGAACTTATCATTTTGTTTAAGCTAACATGTACATGAAGTGTACGTACTCTGAATTGTTTTCCTATGAAAAAGAATCTTCACAAAACCTTGCTTTTCTTGTTCACTGACAGTAAACTAGTGAGACAATTATGAGTTTCACAGCAAGGAACCTGATCAATAGAAATACAATGTATGTGCAGGTTTATCAAAACGCACTGGTGTACATGTGCTGTGCATTGATGATATGTAGGGTACTGTTGCAGTGCTTGGAGGGGTGTCTGCTTGTTTAATCAGACATCTGTTTGGAATTACAATACCCAGAATTTTGTGACTGACCACAAACATACTAATTAAGCCATGTTTCTGATTTTGTATTATATCATTCAGGAGGTCAGTGTGCAACGTTTGTTTTTCACTGGTGATGCCTTTTCCATTTAAACACCATTTGTAATCTGCGCATCATTTTTTCTTGTCATCTGAAAATTACCAGACTTTTTGTCCACACATATGTGTTTTCAGAATTCTAACAAACAATCAGTATTTTGGAATTGTGTGGAGAATTAGTTTGAATTGGACACAACATGCACAGGATTCCATTTTAAGGTTTCCGGATCTCTTTGGTACAAGAAACGTTTCCAATGGTGAATTGTTAATTAAATATAGAAATCAATTAATTTATTCAGTATTGCTCAGTAATTGAGCAAATTGTCTAATTGTTTTTTCTGGTTATTTTTGTCTTTTCTTTGCAGTAGGTGACAAATTTGAAAGTCCCAGTGGTTTGAAATATTTTCATCAGCAAAATGGCTGGATAAACGTGATATGGGCATATAAATGTATACTTTGAATATTCATGTTCAGTTAGCATTTCAAAGAAAGTTAATTTATTCCTCCATGGAGGTGTGTGATTCTACCTCCATGATTCCTCTGACCAGGCATAAATGTCAGAATTTGTGTAAATACATTGTGCATGTACATTAATTGGCCTGACATTGTTGTCATGCCTGGAGGTCCACAGGAAAATAACCCTTAGAAGTGACCCACCCAACGACCCTGGGGCTCTTCCTGAATAGGGCAAATACTTGGCTTATGTTTCCCATCCCGAGACCCCACAGTGTGCCGCCCAGAGGTCACCAAGAAACCAGGCGTTGCCAAAGTTGTGTTGAAATATGGTACACCGTGGAGCTATAAAACTGATAGCTCCAGCAATACCTGTTCCCGCACTATGGAGTACATTTTACCACCATAATAGTGCTGGGGCCAGTGGGGATACTTGTACATACATGTACTGCATGCAGTGCAAGAGGATTGTCTTCTGGGGTTCAAGTTATCTGGGGCCTTCTCACTTACTGAATATCATGCTGATATGTGGAGGAAATGAAGCACTCATATGAAGCAATCACCTGTTTCCAAGGCAGGCTGAAAGTTGAGTTACTTTATGTTATTTTTAGATACTTCTAGGACTTAGCTACATGTACAATGATGTTCTTGTACAATGTACATGTACATACAGTACATGTACATTGTACATGCCTTGTTGTACATGTACATATACTGTATGTACATGCTACATTCTGGTACCAGTGCATGCACAAACATGTATGTACATGTATACACATGCTGTTCTCATGTGCACTGTATTTGGACATACATGTACAGTGCCTTTGTAAACTGATTTTTGTTTTATTTGTAATCCCTTTTGTGTATTTTGTTGGTTTGGTCATGTATATTAATTTTCTGACTTGTGGGAGTGTTTTTCCTCATTCATTTTGATGACAAAAATACATACACCCATCAGTACTCTGTTTCTGTTGATGTCCATACAGAATGCACATGTTCATATCACCTGCTGAAGTTGCTGCATGAAGGAAATTTAAGTTAAAATTAAAATTAGATGAATCAAAAGATTCACATGTTATGAATTAAAATCTACAGTGAAATGCACTCCAGAAATGGAGTTATCATTACAGTTCGTATGGTTAATACCCTAATCACCCTCAATCATCCAAACTCCTATGGTGATTTTTTGGAGGATTTTGGAGGATTGAGGCTGCATGGCAAATTGCATTGCTAATTGCGAAGGATGGATTGTGTCAAAGTCTTGAGTTAGACTGTGTGTTGTTTATGCCCAACCATGAATGAATGATACATGAAATCATTCATACTGCTCCGGGAAATCATTCAAACTGCCTTGACATATTGTAATAACAGGAATTGCTAGAGACTTTTGCAGGATTTAGGAAGGGGTCATCCCACCAAGGAGCCTTCAAGGAATAAAGGAGGATTTTTATGGAAGATTGAGGAATGAATACATTTTTTTTGGCAGGGCAGTCAGAGGGTTTGAAAGAATTGAAGATGTGCCTTAACAACAAAGGCCCAGGGGATTAAACCTGAGTGGTAAAATGGAAAAAAAGAATCAGTCAATACATGTATATATGTATTTTTTATTTTTTTTTCAGACTCATCTGTGAATTAGACAAACCCGAAGAAACAGGAGTTTGAGGTTCCAGTTACTTCAGATCCTTTGCTGCACGATGCATGCTGTGTTTCAAGCCATGGCTGCTTCCGTCAGACAACACCTTGTCACGTTGTGTCTCACCGCTTGCGTCACCCTGTGCTGTGCAACTAATGGTAATAACTGGATTAAGATATGTCAGAGATGGAGACTGGAAATGTGCCAAGTTGAATGAACCTGTTTGGTATTTCGAAGTGCAAGGTCATGCAGGAACAAAGCACGCTTGCGAGTCCATGTAGGGTCACGCTGATAGGGCAGACCTCACACTAGCATCCAAATGACCTTGGACACGCTTCAATTCAGCCATGCGCTGTCGGAATACCAAATTGGCTCATTGTTAGATGTCCACTGATGGCAAACAGATAACACTATCAAGAAAACCGAGGGTTTGCTGAGTACTACGCAATCTTAAAAGGCGTCCAATTATGGCTTCATTGACCTCACAGAGTTTCAGAATGTGCAACCTGTTTGTAGGATGATCCATCCTGATCACTTATAATTCCACTGAACATCAAATGCATTATAAATGCATACTGTCACCAGAGTTGTAAGCTTTCAGGGAGCACCTCAAAAGTTGGAACAGAACACGATATTCCAACAAGATCATTTCTTATTCTAATAAGCCTTATTTTAATAAGTCAATGCCTTTGCATGCTTTACATGGGAGCGGCCCATTTCCATCATGGTATTCATGGTAAATTCTCAAAAGGAACGCACAGTGCCCTGTGAAGACTTAAAAAGGACCATTCCAGCGGGAAACGGAAAAGCTCCAACCTTTGAGAAAATCTCTGTACTGCAATGGTTCTTTGCTCATCAGCAGATCGTGCATCCATGCACAAAAAAAAAGACGTGAAGTGATGACATTTCCTGGAATTAATCTATGGCATGTAATGTTCGATTCACACCTCCCCCCCCTTTTTTTTTACAGAGACATCTTCCTCTCTACAGCTGCAACCTTCACCAAGCCCCCCTTTATCACTGTCCTCCATTGCTCCATCAGGTATTCTTGGATTGCTTGATTATTCACTTTTGTTTATTGTGAATAGCCTGCTCATTGCCATGGTCTGCCTCTTTACCCAATTCAGAACCTAGCACTGGAGTCTTGAAAGAAATAATGTTTGGGAGGGGGGGGTGAAAGAAGGCTTAATGAACAAGAGAAGCTGCAAAACCCCAAAATAGAATTTGTTGTCTTTGTTTTTGGTGGTGTATGGTGCGTCATCTCATTGCTGACAAATAATTTTGGATTCACAATGAAATTGGCAAGCTGACCCCAACAAGGTTGGTGGTCAAGTGGTCCAAGACATCTACTCCAGTATGCTGGAAGTTATGGGTTCCAGACTTACCTGAGCAAGGTTTCCTCTACAAGCTCCTAGGGGTGGGGGGGGTAAATAATGAGCATGCATTGCACTGGTAAAGGAACAAATCAAATGTTATACCTTACATGTAAGGAGAGTTTGATCTTCAAAATGCTAATACCCATCATGGCAAGTCCAGGATTTTGTGCACACTACATTTACGTATGTGACCAACTCGTAACAGAAGTTTTACCCTCCAAGACATTTGTTTATTGTATGGATGGAGAATACAGTGTGCCAACAGGAATTTTTACATAAGTAGTCTTTTTGGTTATCGTGTTGTTAAAGAAAAGATGGTGTTACATATGGGATATTAACGAGAGCTTTTCATTGACTTAATCATCAGTTGACAACCAATTAGTCTGTGCTTTTTTGGGGGGGGGGTTATAGGGTAGCGGGTCATATCAGTATGTTTCCAACAGTTTACCTTGTGTGGTTTCTTCTTTGCAGACACACTAAGCTTTCAACTTCATGCCAGTTCTTCGGTCATTTCCAGCCATCCCCCAGCCTCCGTCTTGCCATCGGGACCTCCCTCATTCCAAACCAGAGGAACCAGAGTGCCACTGCTCTCCAGTCGGCTGCCCACACCGACTCCAGTGGGGTACCCCACACCAACCCCTTCGTGGCCCTCCCTAACCCCTCAGTCAGAGGTCCTCCGCACCCCTACTCCTTCTGCCTCTTGGTCCACAGGTTTTGAGTCCCCAGTGGCATCAGCAGTAACCAATCTATTTACAACACAGGTTATCAATGCATCACAGTCTGACCAGTGGCGGTCCTCGTCGGCACCATTTCCCGTGCCTCCGGTTGCGCCTGGACCGCCCCCATATTTCACTTCTATGACAAACATGACAGAGACAGTAACAGATATACTTGTGACAGCCACGTCTAATTTGCTTACCACGGCAGTGCCAGAGCCATCACAGCAAATGACTATGAAGATGTCACCAGGAGGGTCATTGATGGTGTCAGAAACTGAGATGTCTGTGTCACGCATGACTTCATCCATCAGTGGAGCAATGACCATGCTCACAGCATCTCCAGCAGTTTCGTACACTCCACGATCTACGCCCACAGAATCAAGTGTAACATATAGACCTATGCCAACTCAGTCTTTTGTCATGAGCACAGCTGAACCAACTCATTCCTTTGCCATGAGCACAACAGGAGGCGTTTCGGGTCCCTTGCCTACACCATCTTTGTTCCCATCTTCAGAGCCATGGGATAACGACACCCTTCCAACTGCTGCGACCACGCAAGGCACTGATTTGACAACTTGGACCTCTACTGTGGAAGTTCACACTTCTCCTCCCAGATTCATCCTTGTTAAATGTACAGTCACCCTCAATGGCGATTGCAACGAGGCCAAAGAGCAAGAGCAACTGTTCCGGGAGGCGTTTGCCCAGTTCATTGCCGGCACCCTAGAGATGGACGTTGGCAGGCTGATAGTGGAGGAGGTCCGTTGCGGCTCGGTGGTCGTAGACTTCACCATTCAAGATGCCAAAGATGGGTCCCTGGCCCAAAACCTCACGATCATGGTGGACGAGGGTGACCTTGGCTTCACTTTCCAGAACCAGTCCTTCATGGCAACTTATGCCGGGATCAGACCACCCAAGCCTACCAAGAAAGCGCCAGATGACAAAGGTGGGCTGTCGTTTGCAGAACAGGAGCGCCTCATCTACATCATGATTGGATCGGCCGTTGGCGCCGTTGTCCTGATATCCCTCATTCTTGTCGTCCACCACCACGTGCGTAGGTCTTGTCGTACCCACACCCAGTCCTTCGACATCCAGGAAGAGCCCCACATCAAACTTTCGGACTTCAACATGGCGCACACGTACATCCCACGACCTCGTAGCATTTACGGATCACGGCCCCAGACTGACAGCACCTACCATGCTAACGGTGACAGCGGGAGCCTGCACCGTGGTGTGCCGCACAGCCCGACGCCGTATGTGTATGCTGACGACCAGGCAATACGGCGGCACTACCGTGAAGTGGTAGACAGGGATGCGAATATTAGGATGAGTCAGGATTTTGGACGGAGTGGAGTGCCAGATCTGAACCTGCCTAAGCTGGAAGGTAAAATTTCTTGTAGTTTCCCTCATTTGGGGCTAAACGTCAATGTGCAATGCGGTGTTTGCCTCGTAGAGGCTTCCTTTCGTCTTTACAGTTGATGTAATTCATATATTATGCGGTTATTTATTTTTCATTTGTTTACGAGTGTTTTCATAGTAATGCGGACTTGGTAGCCTTTTGTATACTTTTAAGCAGAAATAAACAATTGTAAAACAATTGTAAAAACGGTATTGTTCCATGCAGAACAAATGCAAAACCTGTTGGCAACATCTTTGGTATGCATTACATTGCCATACCCAGCTCTGATCCTGACCATTACTTGTTTTAATGCATAGAGGGCTCCTGTTGTTGTGGACTGTTGATTGAAATGGTTCAGGTGTAAAAACAAAAATTTCAGGGGCATGATAAAACATTGGACCCTCCGTCTTCCCCCCTGCAGGTGGTGAAACCATTCGTGAAAGTAAGACAAGGCAAACCTTAAACTCAAAATGCCAAAGTGGTCCAAAGTTGTTGACTGTCTTGTATGTGGATGTGCATTTGAATAGCCTGCCAGGCTAGTTTCAGTGGATTAATTTCTATCCACGGAAATGTAAAACTTCCATCGAGATTTCACTGTTTTCATGGGGCAGAGGATGGGGTCATTGGATGTCTGGAGTTCAGCGTTAGAGTCATTTAACAAGATTGTGGATGTAATGTATTGTGTTATTCATTTTGTATTTTGCCTCAAATTTGTGATTAATTGTCCTCTGTAACTTGTGTTTCTGCGTTGGTTTGCTGTTTTCTTTTTTTACCCAGGTGTTCATGTTGCTGGACAGGAAGATGACATTGATGAGTCTCTCTTAAGACCCCTCTCCGTACGCAGAGGCAGTAATGGCAGCACTGTCAGTAGACTATCGGCGACTTTCCACGCCCCACCCGAACCTCCGCCCGAGTCCCCCCCCCCCCGACCCCACCCCCCCCCCCCCCCCCCCCCCCCCCCCCCCCCCCCCCCCCCCCC
>NW_019091380.1:227373-242948 GCF_001949145.1 Acanthaster planci | reverse complement strand
TGTGCTTCCATCGGATAACTCAAAGTATAAAAGAAAAAACAAAAAACAAAACAGAAAACAAAACTTGTTGGCAAACCCCAATTGCCCAGCTTGGCCGACAAAATTGGGCTCGTTCGAAGTTGGCACTGACAAGGTTGGGGTATTAGACAAAGTTGGGTACCAGCTGTTGGGCTTTATAAACACATCACGTGGTACATTCTCAGCATGGCGGTGGAATTAAATGAACGTTGTGGAACGTCGACGTTTCTGACAAGATTTTGCAGCAGTTTCACGATGAAATTCTCAGTTAATTATCACTCTCCGGTATTGTAGGTAAGTGAAATGGCAATAGTAGTTTTATGTACAGCATTTGCATCACTGCAAAATACCTTTGCAGCCTTTATGTGGGTGCTACCGAAATGATTGAACACACGCATACACACGTCTAGTTCCACCAGTTGCCACCACGCGCCAAACTAACCCTCAAATTGGTGTGATATGTTTCCTGATGGAGGCTTTGCCAACTCTAGTAATATTAGTATATGATTCAGGTTCAGGGTGTTGGCCTATGGCATACCTTGGCATACGGTGTAGACCCGTAAACAGGGCTCTGCATAATCACATACTCCTTGGCGATACATACATAGGGCCTAGTCTGAGTAATTTGGACTTTACAAATCGCCTTATCGTGTTTATTAACAATAAGCCTTTTGCAAGTGACCTTTGATTTTGAATAAAATCTGGTACACTGAGTTCTTTAAATACACAGGAACATAACAATTTGAATTCTCCATGCTAAAAACACTGCTGCTATACCTCGTGATTCGGGGCAAGCTTTTGCTTAGTTACATAAAAGACGCCTTGCAACAATACACTGTTCTCAATGGATAAGAAGGACACAAAGGAACCGGTTCATTTCAGAGATGGTGGTCGCAATGCAAAAGCTTGCCCCGAATCATGAGGTACAGTAATAACGTCTTTAGTCTAGGGAATTAAAAATATTGTGTTTGTGTGCAAGCAAATAACTCAGTCATGTCAGTGTACCAGATTTTATTCAAATTTAACTCGCAAATGGCTTATTGGACAGGGTCTGGCGATATAAGTAGAGTCCGAGTAGCTTCCATAGGCTTTCCATCCCATTAATTCATTTCAATCAAAAGAGCTTGTACCCCAAATCAAAATCAAAATTTTGTAGTTTCTCTTTGTCATTGGTATTGTAATTGAACAGCTACCCGGTAGTCCACTAGTGTTCTAGAGACATTGCCAGACAAAATAGGTTGTTGAAAACAAAACGAGAACCACTTGCTTAATGATCACATGTTTGAAAGGAAATAGATGTCCGTGAGAGTAACCAGGGCTGTGAAACATACTGAGTGATCACAATGCAAACAGTGTAATATTCATGATCACAAATTTCTTTTGATTTGTATGGGACTCCCTGACACCTGCATTTTTATCTACATCATTTAAAGTGTGATTGGTTGCAATCATGATGCATTCATTGTCCCCTCATGGTTTCAGTGGTAATGCTAAGAGTTCGAAGTCTTAAGGGTTGTTCATTCTGTGATCATATTCCCTGTGCCTTGGAAGCATGTTTGTACTAGACTGACGGGTGTGGGATATGATTTATCAGGAATTGATTTGGATTTTGAACAAGCTCACCATGATTGTCATCTCTTAATTATTCGTATGCATCAGTCTGTGAGGAAAGGTTGTCACTGAATCATTTTAAACCACCTCCGGGCAGGCCACGCCCCCTGTCCCTTCCCTTATCTGGTGCTGCTGTAAACGATTTGCTAATTTTGTATCCAGCTACATGTGCATGTACCTCCCGTTTTATAGTATAAATTTCCAAACCTTGCCAAACTTGTCTGAACCCATGTGACTGACAATTTGGGTACCATTTTGAGTATTGTCAGTATTTTGTAAAATAGGTGCCTGCAAGTTTCCCTTTGCAGATCTTCTAACATACAGCGTAAATCGCAATTAAAGAGACAAAAAGTGACGGTTTTTGTTATGTTTAAATTTAATTTTTCACAACTTTGGTGATGACGACAAACTTATGTGCTCTTCATGTGAAAATGGGAGGGGGGCACCCTAGACATACATGTACATGTAAAGTACGTCATACCGTACTTTTCTCTGGTTGACAGCTCCATGAACCAGTTGACCATTTGATTGATACAAGAGGGCACTAGCCTTTTTTGGGGGGGTGGGGTGATTTGTTAATTCAATGATGTCAGTTTTAGTGCTTGAATTGCCTTGTGTTCCTGATTGGCAGCTAGAGTCAAATGTACTGGTATTGTTTCATGGAAATGAGATTGACAGTAATGAAAAGTTCTAAACATTGTGAAAGTAATGAACCCAAAGGCTGTACACTTGTACTAGTATGGTATGGAGTTAAGGCAAGATGTTCAATCTTCCCTTCAAATCTTTAATTCAGACTTTGGCCTTCCGTAACAAGCTCCTTAAATTTAGCCTCACCCTTCATGCCACAACAAATTTTGTACATTAAGATATTTTTCAATTTTTTTTTAGAGTTCCTACCCCACTAAGGGTTTGGCCCCCAAAACTGGGGTTCTTGATCCATTCTAGGCTTGGTAGTGTTTTAGAATGGAGGTACATGTGTGCATACATGTACATGTGGGTTCATTGATGAGAAGCTGAATGTTACAAGACTTTATAAGCACCAAATAGACCCCAGAGCTTTGGCACCAGTCGGATAGTTAACCATTTACTTGTCTTGTGATGAAGATAGTTCATTCATAGATTGGAAGTTTTGTCATACCCACATATTTATTATTCCTTCAGCAAAATTTAAGTAACAAGATGAATGTCAATTGTTGCTGCATCATAAGATTGGGGTAAACAAGTTGTGATGAAAAAAATTGAGTCATTCCTTTCTGGATTTACATGTAAAGTGTTGAGGTGACGCAGTGCAATTGTTCCCATCTGGTTCTTTTAGCTTTTGGCATCTTTAAGGAGGATACTGAAAAATAGAGTCAATTGCAGGTAAAATGGAAGAGTACCACAGAATGAGGCTACATGTATTTTGTTTCCTCTGAAAACAAAATCATTCTTTTTATCTTTATTTATTCATAAACAAAGTGCTTTAAAGGCCATCATAGAAACCATTTCTTGTTACCGTGATAATAGAGAGTCCACCTCCGCTTGCATATGCTGCGCACACAAATTTTCTGAGCTGTCGTAGAGGAAAATAAATTGAACGACAGACAAAATTTTATGAATCAAGTTAAAAAGTAAGAGTTGAACAAGAAGAAGGATTGGATAATAGGGCGAGTGAGCAATCTTTATTGCGATTGGGAAATGTGGTAACTACTGCGATAATAGAGTAACCCATCCTACTAGCGGCTTTGCTGCCTTCTTTTTTAATTGTTGACAGTCTGATGAGTCAGCAGTAGCTTCAAAGAGTTATTAAGCTTGTTTCTTGAGTGTCAGGTGTGAGATGTGATTTCTGAGAATTTAATGGAAATATAAATATAGTCAGCTCGACAAGGTTGTCATCGCATAATTAAAAATGCCAGTGAAGCAGCTTTAATCACCTCCTGGGCAGTATGTGACTGGTTTGCCAATGGAAAGGGAAGTTTTTATGGTTTGCCTTAATTGTCAGAAATTTGGCAAGTTGCATCAATAACAGGTTGAGATTTTTGAAGCCTGAAGTGTTTGCAAGACAAGATTAAAGATACACACATGTACGTGTGGGTACACATACATGTAAATGGCTCCACATCAACCTTTCAGGCTTGGTCAACAGGTGTATATATATGTATGCGTATTTTAAGGGTCATTTTTAACAGTTATAAATTTGTAATTTTCAATTCACTTAAAAACAGTTTTAAACCTTACAATTTTCTTACTCTGGGCTTCACAACCCTTTCACTTTCAGATGAACATTTTAGCATCTTTGAATAAAATAAAAACATATCAAAAGCTGTTTAATGTCACTTCAAAACTAGGCCACGTCGGAAATGGGCTTCCACAGCTATGGCTACATGTATTGCCCACGTATCTCCCCATATTTTCAATGGAGCAAGGACCTAAACCTACCGGTACATGTGGCTAAGTCTAGAGAAAAGATCTGGATGCCCCCATAGGTTGGGGGAAGCAGACAAATCGTGTACCTTTACTCCTCAGGCTTGGGCACGAAGATACATTTTTTACATCCTTGTAATGGTTTTAATTTGCAATTACCATTTACCATTGTTTAAAGTACAAATTTATATTCTTTTATTCAAAATTTCCTTGCACTGCCATTCTGCCAAATCCTCATTTGAGGGAAAGTGTATAGCCCTTCCGAGTTGTAACATCAACCCAAGACTGGAATGTGTGGTGTGCAGAAAAAGAGGTGACGTTATGTTGATTTCTCTGTTCAAGTTTTTGACATGTATCATGTAATGTGTGTCAAAAGTTGAAACAGTAAAGTTCTTCTCACAGTATCCAGAGAACAGAGGGAAATCTCATTTTTAAAATTCTGTTGGAAATCGATTTTTTTTTAGAAGAATGAGTAACATTGAAGATGTTGACTTGATCAACATACTTGTTCATGTACATACATGTACACATTGAAACTTAAACCCGTTGCCATCCTCAGGTGAACTTTTTGCAAACTTTAGCTGCTCTTTATGCAAACAGGGGTGCAGGAATCAAACTACTGTGTGCATCTAAACATGCCACAGTGCCTTGCAGAAGGTTCTCCATTTTCATGTCATTCAAGATCTAGAACATTCAATACACCAAATCATTATACTGACCATAGACTGAGGCTACATTTGATTTCAAGATGTTGAAAGATCTCCACACTTCTAAGACCTAATGCAAGAATCGTTGGGTCAGACATTGGTGCCAGTCAGATAGTAAACAATGCAGGCTCTGGCGAAGATCCCTGTTCCTCAGGTAGTAAATGACAATGTTCAGCCAGCCATTTGACAACAGCAAGGCTTGAGCCAACATGATGACCATGTACCTGTCGTATATCTTCCATTCGGAGTTTGGAGTAATCACAAATACAGTCACTGCAGGCATCCAGGTGATGATCAGAGTCCCCGTTATGATGATGATGGTGGTGGTTGATCTGGTGTTTATTCTCTGTCCACCTTGGCCATTGCCTGCTTGGTTTTCGGCAGCAATGCGTCGGGCTTGATTGTGAGCTATTAGGATGATGTGTGCGTACAGGATGAATATGGTTGCCAGTAAGATAACAGTGAGTGCGACAATGAGATAAATTCTCCAATCATTTTTTACTCCTACACACAGTTGGTAAGGACCATCCTGTGAAACAGTAGCTCTGTCATAAATCCCATACATGAAAATGAAGGTCAAAAACAGTACCACCCAAGCAGTGCATACAGTGATCTTAGACTTTGACTCAGTCATCACCGAATGATAGCGCAAAGGACGGGTAATAGAAATATAACGATCTATGGTAAGGAGAAGTAGTGACCAGATACCAAGGCTATCAAATATTAATGCAGCCACACCCCCGACCATGCATAAGAATTCACCAAAGATCCAGGATCTGGCTAACATTTCCACCACCCTTAGGATCCAGCATACTCCACTACAAAGATCGGAAAGAGTGAGTGAAGCCATGAAGATTTTGGTGGTTGGCTGGATGCTGGTGACACGCCGTAAGATGAAAAGCATCAGTGGATTCAGGAGCAAAATCAACAGAACTGTCAGCGTTGAAAGAAATGTGACAAAAATGTGGAATGGTGTCAGTGCCAGTCCATGCTCGAGACTCTCATCGGTAGAATCAGAGGTAGCATGCAATCCTGCAATTTCTGTAGCTTCCATGATGTCTAAGGGCCTACAGCAGTGAAGATCTGGAACCATCTAAGTAATGTCTGTCGAAAGTTGAACACTTTGTAAATGCAGTTCAACCCCTGTACCAGTACGTGACATTTAATGGATCAAACCCACCATGCTCTGGCTTTGAACTCTCTCAGGTTATGGACTCCTGAAAAAGAGTGATCCTAATTGCTGTGGTTGATTTTCCATTTACCGATGGATTTGATGGGTCAAGAGCTGAGGATGCACGGGGACTGCAGCTTGAAAGAGTCATTAAGTCTGTTTGTTGGATGTCAGGTATAGGATGTGATTTATGATGAATTGATTGGAATGTTCAGTACACACACTGTGATTGTCATTTGGTAATTGCCCGGACCACATGAGGTACAGGTGTATACGCTATTAGCGTGATGTGTGCAAACAGGTTAAATATATAATGGTTGCTAGTGAGATACCAAGTAGTGTAACAATGAGGTATGCTCTCCAGTTGTTGTGTAGTCCATGGCAAAATTGATGGAGTTCATCCTTCTCAGGAGTAGTTTTGTCATAGATTCTGTACATCAGAATGAACATTAAGGATACTGCTGACCATGTGGTGCCTACCATGATCTTTGATCTGAACTCGGTCATGAGTGTAGGGTAGCGTAGAGGATGGGAGACAGCAGTGTAACGATCTATCGTTGGAAGAAGAGGTGAAGTACAACTCAGTCCCCCAAATACAAATGTGAGAACATTGGTTGCTGTGCAGAGAAACTCCCCTAGCAACCAAGACCCAGAAAATAATTCCAACAATCCAAAGAGTGACAGAGTTAGAGAAGCCATGAATATTTTGGTGGTTGTTTGGATGGTGGTAACACACCATAAGGTGAAAAGCATCAGTGGATTCAGAAGAAAGATCATTTGTAAACAGCACTATAAAAGTCCTAAATGGTGTTGCGGCAAGGTCGTTCATGTCTTCCACATCTTCATCTGTTGAATTGGAGATAGCGAGTGATGTTGCAGTCGTGGCAGTTTCCATGGTTTCTAGATATGGTTACACCAAAACAGTTTAAAAACTAAGGATTATCACTGTTCACTCTATATACTAAGCTAAAAAGGTTAGCTTCATCTAGGAATCAATTTTATCTCAAGTTTGAACACAGAAGCAGTCACTGCGGCCACATATCAACCACTTCACGCCAGATGATATCTAAACCCTCAGGGATCCCAGTGTTGAAATGCGAAGGATGTGTTCTGGTGAATTCTATACTGTAAATGTAGTGCAGCATGATGTCTGTATTTGTCCACATGCTTGAGTGATTTCTGTAGAGTTTTGCACACACACAGAGACCTCAAAATACGGTAGTTTGTGGAGATTGAGGGTGTGTGTCGATCAGTTGGACCAGTTGCAGGCTACAGGTGGGTGTTGCAGCAACTACAACTATTGCCTCATGACATAGTCTCAGAGTTTTTTATTTAAAGTGACGATCGATGTGGCTCAGCATCTATGAAGTCCAGTTTTGTACAGGGCCAAGGTTGTGGTATTGTGTCATATTAACAAGTCGGTATTTTTGGTCAAGTGCAGCATTTATTGTGTCTCAATCAGGAATTCACTGGATCCAACAGACCACCAAAGACTCCAGATTGAACTGATTCACTGTGTATAATGTGGTCCTGTTTCTCTTTTGGCATAGCTGAGCTGCGCCAACAGTATAAGAGCAGGACTGAACAAGACCGGCCTGCATGCAGAGTAATAAACCGTGTCCTTTTTGGTCGTCAGTGTCTTGCAGTCTGGTGACATTGATAAGACATTTTCAATATCAGCAGGCATGTCAATAAAATGACTGCCTTGTGTGCAGCTCTGAAAATGGCCCCCCAAAAAGAGCAAAGTGTTGCTCTTGGAAACAAATATTGCCTGTCAAATCTGATTTTTCCCTACCTGCAGTATGACAGCACAGTGCAGAGTGCCAAACTGCCTCAGAGTAATGGTTCTGTCGGGTACTCAGCCCTATTTTGAAAGGTTACCTTGCCTCCCATGAAACATGTATAGTAGAAAAACCCATCTGTTACTAGGAGGCATTTCAGTGTGTATTCTGCATGTTTTAAAAAATGTACCTGTGATACATGTACAGTACAAGTTTACATTTTCCCCCATATACATGTACAATGTAACTTCATCAATTTCTGTCGACGACAAAAGTGTTAACTGAGTTCGTTACAGTATGCTCATAAATAAATAACTTCTACACGTGTGTACATATATCTCACACAAAAGACATCAAACATTTGTAATAGTGCAGGAGGGTGCCATCACTTTCACAGGACAGTGTAGTACTGCATGTAGCAAGAAGCACTGCCCCAAATTTGGCTCGTCTAAAACAAATCAAGTCACCCAGGTTTTAAAGAATATTCATTTTTATCTTTTGTATCTTTTTGCTCTTATTTTTTTTCAAGCCCTTACTTTCCAGAAAAAGGGTATCAGCAATACGCATATTTCCCCTTATAACAAGGGTTAACCCCAACAGTCCTCAGTCCTCCAACAGTTGAAGGATTGATGAGTGTTAGGGTTAAGGTCTGTTGTCCATGTCAGATGCATGTATCTGACATTGTCAAATTTCAAGATGGATTGTTGTCATTATTTAAATACACCATGTCCAAGAAAAAAATTGCAATATACATGTAGATCACATCGAATAGGAGGAGTGGTAGATAAAATTGAATATTTCCACTTGCTTGTCTGATTAGATGATGAAACTAACAATTTCTCCAAACTGCACACATTTACATAGACTTCAATAAAGCTGTTCTTTTACTCAGACGTGTTTACAGCCAATATGTCACTGTTAGTAGAACTCCTAGCAATCTTGATTATGAGCAGTTAAGTTTGATGCTTTGTATAAAACACTCAAGAAGACATCAAACAGGTTAATTAGAGAACGATTCAAGATGTCCTACCGGTACATTGTAACGTAAAGTGTCAAGTCCTTGGGAAAACTTTGTGTGAAGTTGAGGAGAGAAAGTTCCAGATGATTCAACCAACATTGCTGAACCAAGGAAAACAGTCACAATTCAAAAGGCTGTGTTTGACAAATCTTCAAACATTGTCCTTCCTCTTCACTCGCCAAAAGCCAACACTGCATTCTTTTTAAGAACACAGGGTTCCCGCAGATAAATCTTTCAGCGTTCTTGGAATTCTTTTTCATAATATTATTCAGGAACTAAATTCTTGCACACACACGCATGCAGCTGCTCACATGCCATGAATAATTGTAGTTGCGTTTTTCACACTTTCCTTCAACTCTAATCTTAGAACCTTTGGGTCAAGCTTTGGTGGCAGTCAGACAGTAAGCCACGCAATGCCTGGCGAAGATCCCTGTTCCTCAGGTACATGTACATGTAGTAGCTAACAACCGTGTGACATTCAGCCAGCCATTTGACAAATATACAGCTTGTGTGAAGGTGGAGACTAGATACATGTACATGTACATGTACCAGTAGTGGGGCTGTGATTAAATATGTGAAATTATCACCATCCTGATCACTGAGGGAATTCAAGTGATGATTAGAGTCCCTGTTATGATGATGATGGTGGTGGTTGATCTGGTGTTTATTCTCTGCCCACCTTGGCCGTTGCCTGCTTGGTTTTCAGCAGCAATGCATCGGGCTTGATTGCGAGCTATTAGGTTAATGTGTGCATACAGGATGAATATGGTTGCTAGAGAGATAGCCAGGGCTGTAATAATGACATACAGTCTCCAATCATCTTTTAGTTCAGTGCAAATTTTGTGAGGGCCAACAGTAGCGTGGTTATAAACCCCATACATTGTAGTTAAATTAGGAATGTTTGCAGCCCATTTGCTGCATACCATGATCTTTGCTCTACACACAGTCATCAGTGAAGGATACCTTAGAGGATGGGAAATAGCAATGTAACGATCTACTGTCAAAAGAAGTGAAAGACAGCTCAGTCCATCAAATACATGTATGAATGTTAGAGTTTGGCATGCTGCACAGAGAAAATCACCCAGCAACCAAGATCCAGCAAATAGTTGCACTAAGCCAAAGAGCTGAATTAGACCATGACCGAGATCAGACAGGGCCAGTGAAGCCATGAAGATTTTAGTGGTTGGCTGGATGCTGCACGCCGTAAGGTGAAAAGCATCAGTGGATTCAGGAGCAAGATTAAAAGAACTATCAGTGGAGTAGAAATCATAAGGAAAATCCTGAATGTGGTTGCCAGGTCATTGCGTGCATCCCCATCTGAAGAAGTTGAAGTGATATGTGATCCTAAAGTTTCTGTAGTTTCCATATAGTTTCCATGAATACTGACCCTGAAACAGCTGAAACAAACAACAGACTGTTGCTTCACATTGTCGCCTACTTCATTGTAGTTACTTAATAAGTACTGGTGTCTGTCATGTGGATTGATGGTTTACTCATAGAAGTTGTTTGACAAAAAGGTTGGCACTGTTGAGGAATATTTTTAACTACAGTCCCATGTAGTCACAGGTACTTGTCTTGTCTCACAATAAAAGCCAGCATGATATCAAAAGCAGTGTCTGTTGAGATGGAACACCTTAAAAGACGGTTGCTTGTCTTGCAAAAGAAATTTGAAATTCACTGGATCCACCTGACTTGGGTGTATAGCATTGAGGTATCACTGGTTGTTGATGATCCTTTCTGAGGCAGTGATCTCTCCTGCTATTGAGATTGTGTGATATCCGTGTACCGGGGTACATGTACCGTACCATGGTATGTGCTTTTACTAGAAACAGAATGATGCATCAGGACCTGGACTCTGCTCAGGCGCATTTGCTCAGTAGATTTACTTTTTTGGTTACATTCAGGTTGATTAGGTTTGTTTGCTGACTGTTAGGCCTGGGATGTGAATGATTGGTTGTAAATGTCATCCTCTCACATTGACATGGGCATCTTAATAAGGGAAAGATGCATGTCAGTACAGCAGTCCTAATCATTTCCAGGGTTATGTACATGTACTTCAGAGCTGTTTATACAGAGTGTGACATGAGTGTCTCAATTGTTGGAACCACAATGGTGGATTATGTGTCAGTGCACGTGGACATTTAAGACTTAACACACGATGAACAGCCATTTTGGTTCCAAAGTCTGAGGTTGGCACTACTCTCAGCATGTACAGCTTTAAAGTACTTATTGCTTGACTGCCGTCACCCATCCCTTTGTTTCCTAGCTGAGTGGCTCCCTACGAGTAGTTTTCTTTCTGACTGTTCAGTTTGCCATAAGGATGGCATACTACATGTAGGTCCCTAGATTGATGGATTGCCCACAATACGGTGCCCCTGGCAACAGGTCATGTAGCACTTCATTTGGTTGTAAATCAGGTTGTTCTCCCACGTGTTGTCTTTATGTTTGTAAGTTTGTCTGCCTTACTAAAGCTGTTTTCTAGGGCAGCCTCCTGCAAACTAATTCCGGACAGATTTGGATCAACTAGGAGACATGCTGTGGCTTGATTCAAAATGTCAAACCTCAGTATTTGGACTTTTCCAAATACATATTAAGTTGCTCATGTGAAAAGTCTTTCCCCAAAAGGGTCTGAATATGCACCAAACTCTGTTGAAAAGCGGTGTTTACAATTTAACCTACATGTATTGCTCTCTGTTGGATGACTGCTGATGGAGACTCTGCTACTCTACAGTATGTGGCTCGCTCCAGCAAAAGGTTACATCATACAGTACATGTACATGTAAGTTATAATACCGGTACATGTACATGTGACTGTAAAGCCCACAACATAAGCTTTCATCTGGTATCCGACAGAGCTCCATAGCCCCTCCCATTGTGGAGTTACGATGTACAGTCCTGCTATTTGCATATTAATCAGTTGCATGGAGTTCAAATTACACAACTGAGTAAATAGGCTTTGAAATCTGGTAGCTGGCTCTGTTGTAGATGTTGGCATGAAATCCCACCTGGTAGCCAAAACGTTCTTGTTTCCTTATCATCTTCAAAAGAGTTATTGTCCTCACTTTGTTAAATTGATGTCACTTTTCTGTGAATACATCCTGAAACTATATAAACATTAAAGGTGTCATTTCACAGGGAAAAAAAATGGAATTTTTCCCCTACTCAACGTTGAGCAGGCCATAGCTAGTAAATGCATGGCAAAACTTACACTTTATATCACCTTTTCCTGGAGTGGGTCACACACGTGTAGTCTACAATCAAGCTGCTAGATGTTGCATACATTGTGGATAGTGATGAACCCTTCATGATGAACCCTTCAAACCCTTGGACAGTCTTGCCAGGAACCTCCATGCAACCATTTCAATCCAGCACTTTGTATGGACCATGTTATAATTTTAGCTGCACCATACTTTCCCAAATATGGCCACTGAAATCTTCACAAACATCAGGATTGATTTTGAAGGACCTGAGAGGGTTGGTATTACTTCCAAATAGTTTGTCTAAACTTGCCTTGAAATGAGGTTCCTAGCTACCGATAGTTTCTTGATCTTTTTATGAGAAAGTCGTTCAAAACACGTAAACCGTGTCCTATCTTTTTTTGTTGGTTCTCGTCACAGATACTGGAGTTCACTACCTGCTGTTTGCTTGTGATCCAACCTCCAAGCTCACCATCATAGTACACCACACACCTCTCCATGTCACCATGCTGTCTGCTTGGATGTCAAGGAATTCCTGCTACATCATCACAAGTTTCTGGGGTTGGCATTGCTTGGTGCCTCCATTCACTGTCTTCCCTGCTGTATCCATTGCTAGCTCAGTGTGAGGAAGGAGGAATGGATACTTTGTCTTGGGAACTACATGAACTGTTGCAAGTCTCGTGGGACAAGGTTGGTGATGGAAGAAGCCAGTTTGACTGGAGGGCAACTTGACAGGATGGTTGGCATCGATGCTTGACTTCAGTACAGCTAGCAGGTACCGGTAGGATGCATGGCAGATTGTACATGTTTTCAGATAAATATTGGCATACACAAAACAGCACTGTCAGCCTCAAAGACCCTGACATATTCACTGGTGTGGATGCATGTTACTGTCCCTATTGGTTGTAAGGAAGTTTGGTGACAAGGGCCCAATTTCATGGGGCTGCTGAACGGCAGAAAAATCATGCTTACTACAGCATAATCGCTATTTTATGATGGTGGTTGGTGTGGTTGTGCTTACAGTTGCATGCATGCCTTGTGCCAATTTTACTGCTGCGGTATTCATGCAATATGCAGAGCCCTCCATAAGCATAAAATAATCTGCTTAACAGTGTCATAAAATTGAGCCCAGACTGAAATTATGAAGTAGTGTTGTCTTGAAGCACCTAAGCATTTCTATCATTGACCTAATAAACTCAAGTGTTTGATCTCTTTCCTTACATCTTTCCTGCAGATTCCCTGTCAAGGAAGACAGCTGCGCCCAGATCATCAAACCAACCCACAAAGTCTCACGGAAGTCAACACTGGAAAATTTGAAAAGGCACTGAGATCAGCACCACGGATCAGACATCATGAGACATGACATTCAAGTCATTTGATGACGACGGACTGCATCCAGGTTCCCAATTCATTCAGTCAGTGGAACATATCCTCCACTGGAAGACAGCCCCAGTGAAATGACATCTCTAATGGAACTCATAGGAGACAGTGAAACAGCATGGAACAGCATTATGCCAGAAGGACTGATGAACCCATCTGTTTAGTTTCCTGTCAATTTCCTTTGGCTGGACTACTGAGTCTCCTCTGAAGCCCTGTGCACTATACAAGGGCATGTAATAGTGTTCACTTGAACACAGCCAATTTGATTTTTCGTTGTAACTGTCATCACTCTTGGTGCAAGACTGTATGAAGACTGACATGAAATAGCTTTTGACATTGAGCAATGAACATGTACACCAATTCCAAACAGGAAAGATCAGTGTACCACTGTTGACTTGCGGCTGACTTGGGATGCTGTGATAAGATGCCAGGAACCAAAGAAAGCCTGTGGGTTGGATGACTGGAGACTACTGACATGAAATGGCCTTTGATATTGAGCAATGTACATGTACACCAATTCCAAGCAGGAAGGATCAGTGTACCACTGTTGACCTGAGGCTGACTCAGGATGCTGTGATAAGATGCCAGGAACCAATTACATCAGACATATACAATTCTACACGTACATGTACATTGATTGCGATCCTCAGAGCAGGTCACTGGAACTGACTTCACACAGTGACTTTTTCTGGATCCATTTGACTGACTTTTTCTGGATCCATTTGACTTCCTACTCTGTCCTCTCAGTGCCACATCTTGGGATTCAAACTTGAGGTTATTTGAGGACTTGTGGACAACGTCAGTGTATGAACAATGCAGTGTTATGGACACTTCTAAAATGAAGGACTCTGGAACTATTTTTATTATTCAATGCACAGAGTGTGTGCTGAAAAAATGTGCAATCGCAGAGCATTTAACCAGCCCCCTAGAATATGTCTGATCTCAAGAAAATTGAAGTTTGATAATCACTTGAAAGTAAAAACTCAGATGCTTTTGAAAATCTTAATCATTTAAAAGAGCGACTGGTAATTTATAGAATAACTGATAAGCAACTTTTAAACGAAAAAAACTAATTAACCTGTGAAGCGCATGTGTGGTGTAGTTGACTACTTACTGCGGCAAGGAGGTATTAAGCTAAGAGACAAATCTTCCCAATTTGTATTTTGATACTGCTCCTTGAAAGTACTCAGAATTCTTGTGGGGGCTGGTTACCTGAAGGGTATTTATTACTTGAGTACATTTGCCTGGTAGTATGCCTGTTGGGGACTGGGTGCTAGATTGGTAAACAACACTTTGTTATCAATGGTCAACAGTCACCACAGTGTACAAATGTCGAGAGAAAAGCTCTTCATACTTTGTGTCAAACTCCGTAGCTGTTGGTTTGGAGTTGGACATGGCCTGTGTGCTTATTGATTTTCAAGTAAATGCCCTGATGATTCTATGCCGTACTTATCAATACTGCAGTGTATTTCTGGTTTCTGTTGGATTTATTTGATGCTCCTATGAAGCATTTCTGAGTCTCCACAAAAACTCACTGAAACCTTATCATTTGAAGATGTTCAAATTCCTCAAACACTCAGTGTTTACCAATCTTAGGCCCAGCATCTTGAGTATAATCAGCACTGGCACACATGCAATTCAAGTCGTTTTATATTTTTGTTTTGAATTTAAGAATGCATAGTTTTTAATAATATAAGGAGCAACATTAGACTTTGAGAAGATAGATTATTCCTTCCCAATCTGTATACTACTGCAGGGCTTGTTAATTGAGCTTGAAAAAGGATTTATACTAAATGGTCTTTTCAGTCAGACCCATGGGTCTTTTCAGAGCTGTACTTCTTTTTTATATTTGGTCAATTGAAAATGCTGTGTCCACAAACTAAAGTCAATTTATATTCTCCAACGACCACAAACTCCAATCACATCCAATTCTGGTTTATCTCGATGTGTAGTAATGACCAATTTGCTACAGTCACATACTCTTAAAAAAGAAAAAAGGAAACAAAAGTAGATATAATTTAGAAAGAATTAAAATTTATATTGCAGTCCAACTTGTTGAAGTCAAAATTGCAGGAAGATTATGGTTTATCAATTTGATCAGGTTTTATCTCTGTCCTAATTTAATACTCAAACAGAATTTTGATGGAAAGCATTTTACTGTATTTAAGTTTGTCTTGATGGTGATATTTATCTCAATTTTATCAAGTTTATGTTTCCAAAATGAATTTTTGAGTGTGCCAGGTGCTGATTATACATTCTGAAGCCACAGTTAACCTTGAATTATGTATA
>NW_019091380.1:177143-213875 GCF_001949145.1 Acanthaster planci | reverse complement strand
TAAAATAATATAGAATGGTGCCATGTTGTGATACATGTATGCTTTATCTGCCAGCCAGGTCTTGTTCCCAACTGACACCCTGATGTGAGGCCATTCCAGAGATCCAGCATATTTCATGTATCAACTACAGTACCTTTTTACAGTAACAACAACCCACACGACCTCTCCAATTAAAGTCTTCTGTCTATAAACGCCCAAAGAAACCATATTTAAGCAGCCAAATTCAAATATCAGCAAGTGGGTTATCATCAGAGTTGTGACTTCCTCCACATCTAAGGATTGAAAAGACAATTTCAAAGAAGTCACTGTGATGCTCTGAACGTTACATGACCTCTTTGTTGTAAATTTCAATGGATTGCCATTTGCTGCAAGTAGATGAGACCTGAGGTGATGTTTCTTTGACGAAATGTCTTAAGTCTCCATTTGTTATTGGAGATTTAGCATGGTGATGATCTTTCACAGTCACTTTTTCCACTGGATGGAGATGTCATGTTGTTTATTAACGTATGCCGGCTGTGTAGTGTTAAAAAACGGCAGTTGATAGGGTACGTCACACCTGTTGGTGGCCGTCAATTGCAACAGTGGGCAAGGAGGCCCTGTCATGTCAGACCCAGTTAGGACATGTTCATGTGTCTGGATTAGACGATCACAGGCGCCAAGGTCAGAGTCTAAGATGTCTCATCTTTTCATGTTGGCTGCAAAACCACCAGCACCATGCAGATCGAGCCTGTTGTATCAGCTGCACCAAAGCTGTCCGGTTTGGGGAAAGTTTGTAAGGGGTGCTGAAACCAGGCCTTAATGTAGTGCTGGAGTCTTTTTGAAAAAGCTGGTACCATATCATAAAATACATCAAGGCTCTCCATGGCCACAGGTTTCAATGACTGCAAGGCTGAACGACTGTCATGGAGTAGTGATAACCTGCAGTGTCACAGGTCTCCACTTCTCGCCTGTTGAGACACCAGTGTTATTGACTTTCTGCTTGGTGGAGAGACCTCACTGTGATGAATTGTATGTCAAATTACTCCGTTTTTGTCTGGTTGGATAAGACCAGGTCTCAATTTGATGTGACTGCATTAATGATTAAGGGAGACTCCAGCTGTGATCAACTGTGACAGTCTTCTAACTAGATGGAGAGACATCACTGTTGTGAAATGTTACCGCAGTGACATGAAATCTTGAGCAATGACGTAACTGTTGCATGTTCTCAAATTGTTTCTGGAGAGATGGCAGGGTAAGGAATTGCAGCAGGCACTCTTCACAGCTGGACGGAAAGATGTTTTGCACTGCAGCATTCTGTTATTACTTGATGGAGATATATGTGGCAACTTTTCAAGTACCAACTTTACTTATGGAGTATTTACTGGTGATGCGCAGTACTCCTTTGTACGAAGTTCAGTGACGTCGCCACGAGAACCCAAGTCCTCCAGGATCATCGCTTTCTACTGATGTTTCTGCTCAAACAAACCGCAAATCACCCAGAAGGATCAGAGACCTCAGGTTTAATTCTCTCTCTCTCACAATCCCATCAAGCTTTTTTGAAGACGGTCATCACCATCTTGTAAGGAAGCTGTTCGCTCCAATACTTGAAGTCTGTGTAACACTGCTCTATGAGGGCCGTCATCAATTGCTAAAATCCTACCTTACAGAACAGTTTGTTTTGGAGACCTTTTAATATAGGGCAACAGAAATTAAGAAAAACAAATCTACACTCTATTCAAATACTGCAGGTCTCAGGTTAGCTTCTGCTTTCCAAATCATTAACACCAGCTGAAGAGTGTCTGCCTCTCATTTGGTTGTTCCGTTATTTGAATACAGCATAAAGACTTTTTTCAAAATCAAAATGAAATTTGTCTCTTCGCAAGGCATATTTGACATTCAACGAAGAACAAATTCACTTTGAATTTGGCTTCTGCTTGTTAATTTTAAAGTAGACTAAAATTTAACCAAAATAAAATAAATCAGTAAAAAAAAAAACTTACAGGGTGTTATACAATGCCTGCATAGATCGTCGTCTTCTGATAGGTGGATTGTTGATCACATGTCAGTGAATTATTTGTTCTGTTCAATGGTGTCCGTTGAACAGAACTTCATTTCACTTGACTGGTTTCCACTCATATATTTCATTCACCATAAGAGAGAGGAAACTAATTCAGTCAAGCATTACCTGAAACTATAGTCCCACATGAATCTGTTTCACTAAATAGCAGTATCTTAGAACAGTTAATTTGTTCTAACAGAAGAGGATTTATGCAGGTATTGTATAAAACAAATACTGAATGCTTCACGTACCTGCAAGAGTAAGAATATTTTCATTCGATGATGGAATAAAAGATGAATTATTCTATTTCACTCAGCTTTGCCTTGCAGAATAGAACATTTCATCTGTCACTTCATGAAATTATTCTTACCATTGCATTTGTAAATAATCATTATTTGCATATCATGCACAGTACATCGAATGGAAGCTGATTAGGTAAAAGTTTCTGACAAAACTCATCTAGTGAAAAGCAAAAAAATATCAGCTATAAACAGAATATCCCATAAAGTTTTAATTTGGATGTATGACTATACTATACAGCTTAAAACTGACACTTTGCAAGTCCCAATGCCTTAATATTATTGATATTAATCTACAGCTCCCCCCCCCAAAAAAAATCAGTTGATAATAGTTTCCATCCTAAACAAAAATGCTCTGTGTTTCAAGACAAAATTGGTAGATAATGTGGATGTGATTTAGCTCCCCTCATGAAACACAGATGAAATAACAATGTTTTTCTTGCAAGGCTTAACAAAAGACACCACTTGGAAAGGTCTCCCCCCCAAAAAAAGCTTGTTTTTGCAATGAGATAAGTATTAATGAAAATTGTATCTTTCTCTATAAACCTTTGAACATTGGAAAAAGACCCATCAAGAATGTTACAGCCCCCCCAAAATTCTCAATTTATAAAGTTCTATGAATGCTCCTGTGAAAAACTTCAACCGTGGGTACACTTGACACCATTTTGAATGTACAATGTATATGTACTTGTTACAAACTAATGCAAATTTGCAATGAGAGCTTATTTTGATGTTGTTCACACCAAACACTATGGAAGAAAACAATGTGTCAAAATGGATGATTTTGCATACTCTGTAGCATATTTTCTTCCTAAATTAAGCATTTCTGTTAAGGGTATGTGTCAAAATGAGACTTGACTTTTCTTTGTTTTAAAACAATGCCACCATGTACCAAAAGTGCACCCAGGATCGAAACTGAATATTCCCTCTTGAACCCTCCACTGTACTCTACATAAACCTAGTAGTGTGTTCATTGTAATTTTAAGGAACAGTAAGTCTATAAAAAGTAAACCAGGATGGATTTTCCAAAACTGGTGGGAAAAGAAAAATCTAAAATATTCTTAAGTGGATTTTGAAGGGTCCAAAAGGGTTAGGTTCAACAATACAACACCTGAACAAGTCCTTGTAATCTTATTTGTGGGTTTTCAATCAAATGTCATTAAATGACACGTATTTGTCCTATGCACAGTATGATTGAACCTCTCAATCACAAATATGATACTATAGTATGCAGATCATTCTTTTTTTGTGATCATATGAAATTTCTGAACTTTTCTTTGCGGATGTGCACATATTTATTCAGAAGGGGATTTACTCAGGATTTATGCAGGTCTTGTATTGAAAATAATGAATGTTTTACATTGCAAACATTCATTAGTTGATCACCAATGCCAAAATAAATTGACACAAATAAGGTCACAATGTGATAAGACTTGGTGAGGGCAAAGAGGCAAACTGGGCCTGTTGTTGAGAATGATCAACACAGACCATGCTATTTAAGAATGATGAACATAAATTTATAGTGCATTTATGGCAATAAAGCAAACTTGAGGAGTCTGGCCAGACAGAGCAGGTGTACATGATATGGGCCTGTCAAAGACAAATGAACATGTACCAGCACATATTCAAATGACTGTACCCGAGTATCCAAGCAATATAAATGCTTCCCAAATCTAACCATTTAATTCCTTTACTGGGGGACGACAGCAAAACAAACTCATCTTTGCCAGCAGTGACAATAAAATTTCATCATGACTTCCCATTAAAATGCAGTCCTTTTGCATGAGAACAAATCTTTGGAGTGTAACCGACTCACAAAGAAAAAAAAAGCTTTACTGCTCAACATAATGAAAGATTCCACTTGAAAGTGAGGCAGAGGTACAACACTAGTTCACATGGCTTGCATGCATACACTACATGTGAGGCGATTCTGTGAATACTGGGGTGAATGAAATTGTGTACATGAATCAACCGCATGAATTACGCAGGGAGAGAGAGATAACATGGCTTACACTCATCACAGTTCTCTCTGCAATATTTGTATAATTGTAACAACAAATTGCAACACAAATGTGGGCACATAGTGGAGAGATGTAAAATCCAACTTGAATAGAAATTGAGCAATTTAAAATGATCCCCACAAAAAAATCAAAACGTGAATTGCTTGCTCGTACTTGTGACTGATTACGCATACAATGACATGCTCGAAATGTAATTTCATTTTCGGTGTAATACTTTGGCCCCCCAAAAAGCCCCCGAATAGTGGACATATCTCTGCCATATAAAAACACGAGTCAAAGAAACAACCTACATGGAAATGGACTGGATTGGTGCCATGATTAGGATATAAGATGGAAGATGATAAGGATTGTTATCAGAAACTCCACTGTCAGACTAGCAAAACATCTCTGTAGCCCCAACTGGATCTTAATAGTTTTCACATTCTGTAACCGTCTGTGGTAAGATTAGAGACAAATAAATCTTACCTCTATTTTGGCAGGTAAAAGCACTGCTGGCCATCAGCAATAAATGGTTTTAAGATGACAGATCTGATGATTACCATAATATTGCTTCAGACAATTGCCAAGACCGTGTTCTTGTGGCCATTTTCATGAGCCAAATGTACAAGCACTTTCAGCTTGCATTCAATTAGCTTTTACCAGAGTGAAATTCAAGGCAGAAGCATTACAGAAATTTAATAACGGCTATGTTCCTTTTTTGCAATGGAACACCCAGTAAACATGCAGATTATGTGTGTTGGGTGTGGCTTGTACAAGCAAAAATAAACAGTTGGAATTGACCTATCTCTGGATTTGTTGAGCGGCTTCAAATCTGAGCAGCAGCATGTACAGAGTCAAATGTAAAAACCGACAAGAGCAGTTGTGTATCATTTAGAATGTGATGTCTATCACCATTCTCATCTTTGTCAGCATCCATCAGTCATTCAATATTGTCTGAATATTTGTTCATTCGTTAAAATCAAAGACTCCTCCATTCTTTAAGGCAACAATTTGGGTCTGAGAGGCCATTTTCACTATACCACTGTTTTTCTGTACATTGTTTCACTGTATGTGCACTTTCTTCCACTTCATTCTGATCATCAGGGCATCTTGCATCCATTGGCCTTTTAAAATGACCCCTTTTGGATGATTTTGTTGGTGGTGTAGCATTCAGAGGGTGTATGGGGTATTCACACCCCCAGTGTTTTCTTACAAGAGCCCCCTTGTTTGTTGCACAAACACTTCATTTAGCATCACAAAGGATTACTATGACCTATTGCTATTGTCTGATACTGTCCACTTTAAAAAGTTTTCTAGAGATTTCACGTCTTCCTGGATTTGGCAGAGGTTGGATGACTACTAAAAAAGGACTCATAAATTCTGAACTCACATGCTAAGAGCCGTCTTCATCTCCAAGCTACTTTCACCATCAAAACAACATACAGAAGTAGCCTAACATGACGGTATAGGCGCCAGGTCAATCATTTTGCCACCTATTGGTAAGTCTGATCGGTTTTCACAGTAAGTGGTGAAATAAGGGATGTGGCCACTATACGGTCACGCATGTTAGTCCAATATATGAGCCATGTTGTGGGGCTAGGCTATGCCACCATTTGCCCACAGTTTTTTAACAAAAGTCAATATATTTTTTACTGCAGTATAGACAAACAGGTGTTTGTATGCTATGATAAATAGTAAACATCCTGGGGTTTGTAAATGTGGGAACCCTGTTCCTATAGTAGGAAAGAGAGCTACATTTTAACTTTTGAATTGACCTTGGTAGATGATTGTGACATCATGCTCAATAACTTTAGGGTTGATCTCAAAAAAGGGCAGGGTTTTGAGTTTTGAGGGAATTTTTATGCGGGGGAAACTGTGAGTGTTTTAACACATGACACATGGTGGATTCAAATTTGCGTGGCTAGTTTATCAGTAAGAAAGTTTCATTTTCTCACAATTTACGATTTGATATTTCCCAAAAGTAGGGGCAGCACAATAAAAGGAGTTTTGCCTTTGTTTTTTAGGGGACTTACCAGTTTTCAAGATTAAAATGACAAAAAAATGGGGGGCCCCAAGCATGCAATACCCAGTATCCGTGTGTGAGTCGTCCTCAAAGCTAACCTTTTTTTCCCAGAAGTTATCGGGAATCCCTCCATTTCGTCTCATCTTGCTTCTCCCTGTTGCTGCAAAAATTCACACGCAGATGCACTGTTGCCATGCACTTTTCAATTTTACAACTTAACTCTCTTCTTGATCTATAATTGGAAGGAAAAAAGGTAATAAATGTGAAAGTATGACCGATTGGCCTTATTTAAAACAGTACAGGCCTCGTCTGGAAAATAGGCCTAGCATGGCATTAATCAGTTTCCGTCTCCAACTTGTCTCCAACTTACCACAACAATCCAACACTGCTACTCCTAAATTGACTAAACTAAGTAGTCCACAAGTTTGCAACACCTACCTCATTTCTTCAAGACTTTCTGCGTATGTTGGAGGAGTAAATTAGGACCCCGCTTCAGTCGGTTGTGAAGAAAATACAGTCATGTTTTTTGAAGATATTCGTGCAACACCGCCATTTTTTTTTACTCGAGAGCCGCTTCCAGCATGCACCATGTACACGGTAAGGCAGTACGGAGTCGGCAAGAACCCCACATTCCAACAAACAATTACTGATTGTTCTGTTAAGCGTATGCAAGACCGCCACAATGATGGAGTTCATATTCCCACCTGGTGCAGCCAATCAGCAATTTTTAAATCCTGGGCAAATCTCTAATTTGCATATATACTCTGAATAATGTACAACTTCTTTGAATCGATGGCTGATGACATGCGTTCTTGACAAAACACGAGTACATATACATGTATATATTTGTATATCGGGTGTATAATTATATCGATGGAGGCAACAAACATTTGTATTTTATGCTGATTACTTTAGAATAAATATTTGGGAGACTATCCAACAGCTCTAAGCTTGTGCCATTTTTTTTTTCAGAGTTAGGCTTACCACTTGACGTTTCAACGATGTAGCTTGACACCTAATGGCTTTCCGTACCCTGCAAGTACTTTATCCTACTGCCCTGAAAATGACCCGGTAAGTGAAACTGCAGCTCATTTAGGTGGAAAGAAAAATCTGAAGATTTAATCGAGTGCGTCAATATTTCAACTGCCTGCTGTATAATTTTCCTGAGCATATGTTCTATCTTTAAACTTCCCATAAAAAAAAACAAAACAAAAACAAACAAAACAAACAAAATAAGTGGACTCTTCCATTCATCTGTGAAGCATTGCAAAAAAGTACTTTGTCCAAAGAAATGCCAAATAGAGACAGCTTCATCCAAAGTATTTCAGAAGTACAATCATCTGAACTACCGATGTAAATTGTTCATGGCTTTCTTTGTACTATTTGTTTTCTCTACCTTTCTTAAGTGTTTCACTTTTACTGTTTGAGTTTATTATGCATGTATTCTTCTGGTGGTAAACTCAGTGAGTTTTGCAAACACATGAACGCCTAATAACGCTAATGTAAGACTGCAAGTGGCCACTATAGAAAAGATCTTTGGGTTATCTACTCGGTCATTAAAATATCATAAGTTGTACAGGAAAAAAAGCCCACGGATAAAAAAGTCCAGCGGATACGAAAATAAAACAAATGTTACTTTTTGAATGTTATCCACCGTTATGCACTCTTGTCTGGTACGTGCTGCATCGCCAAGACTAGTGCAGCAGTCATACGGACTACCCTTCAAGCGCTGCGTACTGCCCATGCGTAGAAATATCTTTACGCTGATTGGACAAAAGTTTCGGGGAATTTTTTGGGCACGGGCCGGGCACACACGTACACGTACACGTGCACAAACGCGACCTCGTTTCGTCATTGGCTGAATGACTTTTCAGGACTATACACACCGTCCAATTAATTATGCCAAATGCCCGAATAATATCATCATTTAAGAGCAGACAATTTTGGGGTCGATTTTATTGCATCATATCGTTTCTCACTAACAGACTGGCGACATCATCTATCGACAGCACATCATCGATCGGCGTAGTACTGGGGATTCTTGGCGTATGCCCACCGGCTTCTCAAGCTTTGTCTGTGAAATTAGTATTCCCATCTTTTAGGCTAGCAGTGTTATGTTTCGAAATATACGTTGCTGGTACGTAATTCAAATAATTAATATAATAACTTCAAAGTCAGGCCAAATCAGGCGCAGCAGTAATTAAGCGGAGACGAAGTGCGCGCACGCAATAACCCTATACCGCGAGAGGGCGTTAAACACTGTCAGCATTCAATTTTTAGCATGCAGCGTGAGGTTTTCGCCAGCTGGAAGAAAGCGAACTAAGGAACGAATTTCACCTTGAAAATGATGTAAATATGTGTCAATTTTCAAGGCCGTATTATTTTTTTCTCTTCTGCGCCCAGCTGCTTATACAATTGTGTATATTGTGTATAGGCCTACATGAAAATGCAAATTTTGTTGTGTACAATTGTGAATTGACATTACCGGAGCGCTGGATTTAGGAATAACTGAGGCAGTTGGCCCACCACTAAGTTACCTGACTATCTGATTGTATCGGGGATGGGGACCCTATTTCTTGTCATTTTAATCTTGTAAAACTGGTCAGTCCCCCCTAAACCAAAGGTAACGCTCTCTTTATTACGCTGACCCTATTTTCTGGAAACTGGAATAAAGAGAAAATGTGACTCAACTTCTTACTTATAAACCAGCAATGCAAATTTGAATACTCCGCGTTTCATGTGTTAAAACATTCAAAATTTCTCCTCATAATATCCCTCAAAACCAAAAACTCTGCCCCCTTTTCACAACATCACTCCTACAGTTATTGAGCATGATGTCAAAGTCATCTATAGTCTACCAATTGAATCCAAAAGTTAAAAAGACTACGATATGTACATGTAGGTCTAGTCTCCCTTCTATTATACCATGTAATGATGTAGGAATGGGGCCCCGAATTTACAATCCCTGACTGTTTGATATGCGTGCACATGTATTATACTAAACATAGGCAATTTGTGTTTTAGGGTACTTAAATTTTATCATGGCAGATCACTGTTTAGTTCATTTTACACTCTCGCTGTGACATAGTTTTGACTAGTCTGTGTAACAAGGACATTATAAATTACCTGACCATGTCCAAACATTACAAGAGGCGATTTGCAGAGTTCATGTTACTCGGACTATGTTTCCACAAGATGCTCCAGAGTTTAAATGTTGTTTTCATTGCTCTGATATTTTGCATTCGATACACATGATTTAATTGTTTTTTGCTTTTGTCAGTTATGTTTATTCACTCAGCCTGGGAAGGTTTTTTCCCTTTATGAAACCGAAGGATTGAACGTTTATTTTTGGTGGGCGTTTTATTTGTTTGCTAGAAAATTTTAAATTCTGACCAATTTTGGTACTGAGTTGTGAAGACGTACACTTGTTCATTAATTACAACTCTTATTTTCAATGAATTAGTTGGACCAAATGATGCTACTTAATTTTGTACTGACACAAGAAATGGCTGTAGTCTATAGAAATGGTGACTTGGTGAAATTCTTAAAGATAATTCATTGCAGACCAGTCATTTACTTGTATGTCCTGGTCTTTTGTTGTTTATCTTTGTAGGGATATGGACTCAAAATATGATGACAGCTGAAGACTTCATCTCATTGGAAGTTAGGAATAGTTGTAGGAAATATTGTACACAGCCTGATGCTGGTCATGTAGCCTACAATGTAGGAATCTAGACCATAAATGGTACTGACCAAGATACCAGTTGCAACTTTACGAAGCTAAGTCAGCTGTGAGATACTGATATCTTGTTCCGGTGTGCTGGAACGTCCAAGAGTTTTGAAGGTAAGGGTTTTCTAACAAATTTAGTTTCATAATGATTTAATTTTCTTTCACCAGTTCCTAGTGCTGTAAGATCACAAATTATTGCAAAATCAATTCATCCGTCCATCATTTCGTAAACTTCACATAGGCCACCAGAAATTAAGACATGTTCTGCAAAATGGTGGCCCTTTGTTAACAAGGGAATAAATATGTGCTTGGCTGGTTGTGCATTTCAGACCGGTTCAGGAGAATGGACACGGCTAATGCCAGAGCCGCAGATGAGGGCATTGTTAGCGTTCGTTCTCCTGAACAAGATCTTAAATGTTAGTTTCAGACCGGCGAAGCACATATTCATTCCCATTCATAAATACCTTTTTTATTCAGAGATTCAAAAGAAGTCAGCATATGATGGATTTCCCATGTTTTGTTTCAAAATTTTTCTTTCATTTTCCTGAACACCCCCGTCCATTTTATTCAGAGAGTCAAAAGAAGTCAGCATATGATGGATTTCCCATGTTTTGTTTCAAAATCTTTTTTTCATTTTCCTGAACACCCCCATCCATTTTATGGTATATTCTTTTTGAGTATTGTCCAATAGAATCCCCTCTAATGAACCTGATGCGCATGGCGCATGACGTGCACACAGACTCCTGATCAATCACTCAGATCTGATTAAACTGTCTCATATCCATGTGCTAGCGCGTGATTTACATAGCAGACATTATAACTTCTCAGCAGGCATTATCAAATGTTAATACACGGTCACATTCTGTATTTCGACCAATAGGATCAGAAAAACTGTCCAAGGTATTTATAAATCGTGATTTGTTGGGGTTGTTATTTCATGAAGTGAACAGCATTAAGTGAAATCACAATGTCTGATGAAATGAGGGTAGTCATGACTGATGTCTAGAGCATTAATGGCCGTACTCAACCTCCATCTTGATCAGAGTTGAATAATTAGCCTTTTACCGGTACATCAGCACTTTTGACAGATATGAACACCCTATAAATCTTAGCCACCTAATAATTAACAGGAAGTAAATGAATGACACCCTAATCTTTGAGGAGATTTGGAACTGGTGACAAAAACATAATCACAAAATGAAAGTGAGTGTCTTAGCTCAGATATCTGGTCCTGTAGTTGGCAGTTGTGAGCATCATTAAATTCCTTCAAAATGTCAACAATTGAAAACCAGCTAGTATACTAAAATATGTGCAGCACAAGTTTGAAACAAGTGCAAGAAAAGACCACAAACCATTATGTTTTTACAAATTGAACTATCACATTTTCACCAAGCGCTTTTACAGAATCCTCAGTCTAAAATGCCGATGACGACAACTTTGGGATGTCTGCGTGACTGTGACGTTCAAGAAAAGTTTAGCTGCTTTGTGGGCTGTTTGACCTTTGACATAAGTTCCAATAGTGCCCCTAATACATGTAAGTCTCGTAACCTATAGTGGGTATCAATCATGAACAAACGTGGCAATCTCCCGTAGCAAAGCGTATCAGAAGTATTAGTTACCAGAAATAAAGCTGATGGTTGGTACAGAACTCAAACGACCACTGGTGTGCTGAGTGCTGTACCGAAACTTGGCTTAAATTTTGTTAAATAACAATTAAACTGCAGTTTGCTATGGGAGGATACCATGAGTGTTGATTTTCAACACCCACTATAAGGGTACCCAAGTGAATACCACATGCACACAGTTACATGTACATGTGTAAAAGGCATTAGGACAAGAACGTGTTTACTCCTTTCGTGAGCACCACTCTTCCTGGGTCAAAATGATGTTACCATTTGGTACTCTATCCACTCCGAGCAGGAACAAAAGAGAGCATGTTTTTAAATGTAATTGGCAGTCGTTTGATAGGCAAGCACCGCATAGGGGCACGAGTTTATGCGTGTTTGATGCGGAGCAGGCTGAGTATGCACAGTGAATTTAGTCTGGATTATATGGTCTTCGCATGCATGCTGAACACATGCAAAAATCCGGTTGGAAAACTTAGTGCCATCTGTGTTTCTTCAGCTCAGGACTGTGCACTTTAGCTCAGGACATATAGGCCACATGACATACTGTAGGGGGCCCAATCAGTCTGTTATGGTGTACACAAATAAGAAGTTGTATACTGTTGATGCAGCCAACATACTGATTATTTATGGTGGATGAAGGGATTGAAATCTGGTAGATAGGACACAGTTGAAGTGTTTAAATGATTATGACTCCATTTAATTCGCACTGGTAGGCAACTAATATGCCTGCAAAATGTTCACAGTCTGCCTAATTGTCCCCAAATAATCATTTGTATAAATTTGAAGATGCAAGTTAGTGTTTCAAATGACCTATTAGCGGTTTTGAAAAAATGCGATGAGAGGTACCGGTAGTGTATGAGAGCATCCGTGGCTGGAGGAGCGGTTTGGATTTGTGGCTCATGCCAACAAAATCTTATGTATGTGTGGTTAACTCAGACAGCACTAACAAAAATCTGTTCAATATTGAGAGGACTGGGGCATGAGAAAACAGTGGACAGATAGGTCTACCATGGTTGCCAAGGCAATGCAGCTGACTCTTGTTATTGCAAATGAAAAGAGCCTTGTAACGGGGGTTAATTACAATGTATGCAGCCATACACCTCCAATATACCTCCAATATTGGCAATAGATTTGAGACTGAATAAAACTTGAATCTTCATTTCATTGAGATACATGTACAAGGACACAAGGGAAAACAGGAGGGGCAGTTTAGTCTGTACCATGATACCCACATGCTACAACTTGTTACTAATTCCCAGTAAATTAAAAGCCTTAAACACAAAACAGAATCGAAAGTAACTTGGGTGTTAACCACTACCTGCCGGGTGGATTTTTGTTGAGCGGGACGAGATGACGGGACTTTTTTAAGATGTTCCTTTTTCAAACTTCTTCAAAAATTCATGTTTTCATTTACTGGGCGTTTACACCCACACTAACAAATGTCTGGTGGCTACTCTAATCTGACAGGCAACCTTTATTGACGCCCAAGTATTCAGCCCAGGCCTGCAGCCCTGTAAAAGAGAACCCAGAATTGTGAGATGTTGCGTAATTTCCTTTGTTCCAGTGAATGCCAGTAGCATCTTTTCATACGCGGCTGGAAAAGCGAGCAGTGGTGCTGTGTTGCTCATCAGTGGGGCCCTGGGGCACTTTTGTCCATGGTGCTAATCCGCGGGTGTGCTATGCCCAAAACAGTGGTATACTGAACATTCAAAACAGTGTTGGATTACCTTCGAATAATGGAAGTCGAAAATGATGGCGATTCCCAGCAGCAGGTCCTTTGTTCCGAGTACAGTCTTTTGTTACCCAAACCAGCTCTTTGTCCTAAACCGGGCACCCCGGCTCTGCGTGTAAACATATGGTGTCCGAAACCGGGCACCCTGGCAGGAAGTGGTTAAAAGTAAGAGTGTGAATCATAAAGCTTGTATTAAAATGGATGTATCGTTGCATCCAGAAAACATGTTTCGTCCAGAAAATGTGTGCCCAAAACACCAAAAACAGTGTGATCTTTATTACAAGTCATGGACATCAGGCAGTAAAGTGTACTTATCAAGCAGGACATGTAAATTACATGTATAAACCTATTAAGAAAATATGACTGTCATTGCTGCATGTGGTAAACTATAACCACAAGTCACTCAGCCGCTTCTGCCTTACAGTACAAGATCAGTATTTTCATTGAAGCTTACACCTACAGTTTAATGGGAGTAATTAGGACCTGACCTTTATAAACCCTATTTCTTTCCAGTGCTTGTCAAGCTCAATCTTAAAGGAGTTGGTATTTTTGGCGTTTGTAATGTAGGGTGGGAGACTATTCCAATCATTGATGCCCCTTTGTGAGAGAAGAAATTCCTGCCTACATTTTAGTGCCTTGTTGAGCCGTGGTTTGTAGAGTTTGAGACTGTGGCCTCTTGTGTTTGTAGAGGCCAACTGGAAGAATCTTTTCTGACCCGTTCTCTCAAATCCGTGTAGGATCTTGTAAGTTTTGATGAGGTCTCCCCTTGTCCTGTGTCACTCCAGGCGGTACAAGTTTAATTCTTCCAGTCTCTCAGTGTAGCTAAGATGTCTTAGTTCAGATACGGTACCAACTTAATTTCTCGTCTTTGGACCTTACTAAGTGTTGCAATATCTTTCTTTAATGATGGGTTCCAGGCTTGTATGCTACATTCCAGGTGAGGTCTTATGTATGTCTTGTAAAGTACTGCAAAACTATCCTTGTTGAAATGCTTAAACAATCTTTTGATCACTCTTGAACCCTACATTGCTTTCTGTGCTGCTTTAGTACATTGGACATTTGACATGCAGTTGTTGGTGATAAACACTCCTAAATCTTTTTCCTGATCAATGGTTTCCAGTTTCACTCCGTCCATGTAGTAGTCTACTCTACTTCTGGATTATTCCTTCCCAAGTGCATTGTTTTACATTTCCCTGCATTGAACTTAAGCAGTCAGAGGCTATAAAGAGAAGCTATTTTTATTTTCATCCGAAGTCTTCAAAAGGTTGTGAAGTTCATAAAACGAAATCATGATACTTTCAGGAGTTACAATGGGGAAACTTGTGGTACAACTTTTGCTGTTGGTATGGTGACATTAAAACAGAGCCAGACTTCATGTACATGTAGCTTCCTATAGAGTATCGAAGTGAATACATCACACTCACAAAGGTATTAGCGGGAGAACCAGCGGGTGAAGCAACACATGCGCGTACTCCATTCATTTGCACTACACTTGCTAGTTTAAAATGACGTCAAACTTCAGTGTTCTCATCTTTGTTGTTTTGTTTTGTCCGACTATATGTATATAATCTACGTTTTGAAAACAGGGTTGTTTGGCAAAGCTCATGGAAATAATCACATGTGAATTCTGCATCATCTGAAATTTGAGCAGAATCTCCTTTTTCTTCGCATTCGCTTCGAATTTATGAATTCCCATGTACGTACATAAACATAAATTAATATTAATTGTATGGGAATCTACAAAAACTTATACATGTAACTTCCTCCGTCATTCTTGTCTACAATGATTTGACTTTCTTCGGTGTTGAATTTGAGCCCCGTGGACACTACAGATGGAATCTTTGTGTGAAGATTTGGCACAAGTCAAAATGTAGCAAACTACACAATGCCTGGCGAAGATCCCTGTTCCTCAGGTAGTAAATAACAACATTCAGCCAGCCAGTTGACAGCAACAGAGCCTGAGTGAACATTACGGTCAAGTACGTTTCATAGATGTTCCGTTCATTTTGTTTAGTTATTACTACCCTGATGAGTGTAGGAATCCAGGTGATGAATACAGTCCCTGTTATGATGATGATGGTGGTGGTTGATCTGGTGTTTATTCTCTGCTCATTGCCTGCTTGGTTTTCAGCAGCAATGCGTCTGGCTTGATTGCGAGCTATCAGGGTGATGTGTGCATACAGGATGAATATGGCAAACAATGGAAGTAAGATAAACACAAAAATTAAATAGGTTTTCCAGTTAGATGTTTTTCTTAAACAGAAATATGTTTTTGGCCCAACTTGTAGGGGATAAATGGGATCATAAATCCCAAATACCACAATAGACAATATACTGATTACTGCCCATATGCTGACTACAATGATCTTTGATCTGAACACAGTCATCATCACAGGGTACCTCAGAGGAAAGGAAATAGCAATGTAACGATCTACAGTCAGAAGGGCAAGTGAGTAAAGACTCATTCCGTTAGATATGTACTGGATCACATTATTCGTTGCACAAAGAAAATCACCCAGCAACCAAGTTCCAGCAAACAATTCCGTTGAGCTAAGGATCCAACATACACTGTTACTAAGATCGGAGAGGGTGAGAGAAGCCATGAAGATTTTGGTAGTTGGCTGGATGCTGGTGACTCGTCGTAAGGTAAAAAGCATCAGTGGATTCAAGAGGAGGTTTGGAGTGATGGCTAGTACAATCAAAATCTTGACAACAATTGCAAATGGTGTTGATCCAGTAGCATACTGGGTTTCCTCCGCTGTAGAGTTGGAGGTGGTGTTGATGTCTGCATTGGTTGTGGCTTCCATGGCTCCTTCAAGAGTAGTTACATCTTGATTCAGTAGATGTTTGTGTCAACTACAATCCACTCGGTACAAATAAAGGGATGGAAACTCTGAAGGACATGTTAACATTTCTGGTGTGAATATATCAGCTGTACAATACATACATGTACATGTACACTGTACATGTGGGGTCTTGCTTTGAGGATGGCTGTTGGCTGAAATGAGTGCAGACTTACAGTACATGTACATACGCAGTGAGGTCGTTTAAACCACTGAAATTTCCATCTCACCGCATTCCCAGTTCCAAAGCTTGCCATATCTAAATCAATTATTATCTTTGAGTACTTGTGTATGGACCAGTTGACTTGCACATAATCCATAGCACTGGTAAACGATCTGTCCAATATTGATTGACCGTGGGGCTTCGACATTGTGGCCGACAATTTAACCAGGGAATAAAAGTGTGATGGAGCGATTTGAAACCAGGCCCTGTGTTTTAAACTGGATTGGGACCTGGGCATGCTAATGGATTGAGTAGAGTCTGTCTAATTTTGGGAGGCCTTGAACATGCAAACTAATTGCCTAATTTATTAATGGAGACACTAATAGTAATGATGTGATAAATTGTACATAGCAGCAGCCTATCAGTCATGGCTTATTAATGCTAAACATATAAAGATACATGTACCTGCTGTGATTATACTGGCATGATGACTGGAGATTGGTGATATTAAATATGGTGATTGTATAAAACTGTACTGGTACCTCACTGTATTCCAAAGACTTATACACAGGATAGTCCACATTACTGTAATTCTAAGAAAATAAGCCGCGGCTAATACGTTGATTCTCATGCTGAAAAATGTCTCTGCGGCTCTTCTGCGGGGCAGCTTATACGTGTACTGCAAACTTTGAAGGATAAAATCAGTCACAAAAGCCTCGGCTATGCCACGCGTACTACATGCAGGGGGCACAGTCATTTTTTTGTTGGTTGCCGTTTACATATGAAAATTCAAACCTCGGAGAATGAATAAAAATTTGAGTTGTCCAGATTTCGAGTAATTTAAACCAGAATTCCCCGAGTCATGGAGTCATGAAATGTGTACGTAATCTTAAACTTTACTTGCTCTTTCGTTGCAACATTTTTAAGTGATTATTTTCCCGCTTTTTTTCCTTTTCGTAGGAAAGGGACTTTCACTAGACTTTACTATATTTATTAAGGATATTTATATATGAGAAGCACAAAAATAAGCCTTTTCTAACATTCAGTTTGCATCATTGTGCTTATAACTGGTGGGTACTCCTTGTAGGCCTTAATAAACTCAACGATACAGCAAATCAAACATTTAGGCATAATTTTTATGCCGACCGTTTAACTGCCAGCCTGCTTGAAAAAAAAGGGAAAAAAAAGAAAAGACCTAGAGGAGAAAAACCACAAAACTGACCACAGAGTTAATGAGCAGAGCTCCTTACCAGTTTCCAAAAACAAACCCTATTTTAACCCTGTATTTTTGCTACCCAAGTTTAACCGAAAATGAACACGGTTAAATTGAGTGATCAGACAGCATACACCAGTTTTAACAGAGAAACTGCATTTTAACCGAGCGGAAATTCATAGTGCCATTTACTAAAGGATTTATAATCTCTACAGGCTTAAATCTGAAAGTAAAAAAGGTATTGATAACTACTGAAGATGTAACATCAACACCGTGTGTATGTTACATCCAAATCTCCTCACCACAAAGGCCAAGTGGTCAAAATGAATACAAACACAAGACAATAAAGACTTTATAAATTTGTTATCAAATCTTTCCACAGGACAATTAAGTTCACTTCAGAATATTCCCTCCATCAGGCCAACTTTCTCGATGTCAGCATCGGGAAGGAGAACGACCTTGTGACTTCTGTGTACTCCAAGCCTACAGATACCCATTAGTATCTTCACTCATGAGCTGTCACCCTAGACACTGCAAGACTGGTATTGCATACAGCCAAGCACTCAGACTGAGACGCATTTGTTCCAATGATCATACACAGGAACTGAAGAGGCATTTGATTGCAAGGGGGCACAGCTATCACCAGGTTCAATGCTCTATCAATAGGGCCCGCTCCGTCCCTACATGCAGTAGTCTTGCACTCAAGGAGAAGACCCTCCATGAAGAAACCATCCCCAGGGTTCCCTTGGTCACCACTTTCCATCCTTGTCTTCCTCCCCTCCGCAAAATAATCAACGATAATCACCATATTCTGCACACTTCAGACCACCTAGCCAGTGCCATCCCAGACACCCCTCTTGTGGCTTACGGGCATCCCCACAACCTATAGGACCTTATCCTTTGGGCAGAGGTGCCCCCTTGGATAGCCCTCCCAGCAAGGCACGTTCAAGTGTGATTCTACCAGATGTGTTGGTTGCCAGAACCATGTCCTAGAATCAGATACATTCTCTTAACACTGTACCACCCACAGAGCCAAAGGCACTATCACTTGTAGCTCTTCTGATGTCATATATCTTATCTCTTGCAGGGTGTACAGTGTTCAGTATGTTGGAGAGACTAAGAACATGCTCAAGAAGCGTTTCTGTGGCCACAGATCTACGGTCAACACCAAATGACTAAATACCCATGTGGGCCACCATTTCAACCTTCCTAACCATTCTATGTCTGACATGATCTTACAGGGCATAGAATCACTTGGGCACTGTAAAGATGCTGTTCGCTTTAACAGGGAGAAGCTTTGGATCAAACCCCTCCACACATACAACCCTGTGGCCTGAACATCCAAGAGGGAACTACTAATTAACACTCTTTTCTTTTCCTCTCTTTTGTTTGCAGATTATAACCCCCCCGGGGTCCTGTTCATTCCATTGTATTTTTTCTTTGATCTCTTCCCACCTTAATTGTTAATACTCAATGATTCCCACACGTTCAAAAATCAATTACATGTTTTATAGAACTACGATGTCATTCCTTTAACCCCTTGACGACGGGAATTTCTTCCTGAAAGCCGCCTCCGAGAATTCTAGCCTCGCTTGGCCACAAAGGCCACCTGCCAAACCGCAAATTCTCAGTTTGTGGCCCTGCGTGCTCTGCACGCTTTGAATTACACGGTGAAAAGGCTGATTGTTCGGTGGCACGCGGCTGTACTCACCGTTCCACATCCCCGTTGCCTCTTTTCAAAGTGGGGACTATTGTGAAGCTGGTGATTATCAAAGTGATGCAAAGTCGGTCTTTTCATTTCTGGGCTACGCACAAAGACCAATTACCATATATACAAGAACCAGGGTCTGCCTTCGCTCGAGCGTGGGCCGAGAATAATAGCTGAAAAGCGGCTTGAGGATTTCAATTTTTACGGCGTGTCTAGCCGCCTCCCGGTGCGAAGGGGTGATTGAGCAGATGCACGCCAATAATTTTTAAAGGTAGTTTCAAAGGCAATCTTGTCCTTAAAACACACTGCTTCCCAACCCCATGGAATGACCCGGCCACCACTAATACCAGCACGGTCTTGACAGTAATGGCAATTGGAGTTGATTTGGTTGCAGTCTGTGTTTCCTCTGCTGAAGAGTTTGATAAGGTTTTCATTTCTACATGTACATGTACATTTGGTGTTGTTTCCATGGTAACATGGACACATACACTGCAGGACAGAAGCTAACTGTGTAACTGCCTTGACCAGTACAATCTAAATAACCTGATTCAAACATGCTTAGTTTCTCTGAAAAATTGTAAGAAAATGCAGGAGACATACATGTTCACATGTAAATGCCTGTAAATTCTAAAGCAGAGGTACCGGCCGTACACATGCATCTGTACTAACTCTCAAGACCAGGTACATGTACATGTACATGTACCCTACTTTGGGCTGTTAACCACTTGTAGACTGTGTGCAGGCTGCTGTCCAGGTCTCTGGATGCCGGGCAGCGGCCAGTCATGTTAACAGAGGATAGTGTGACAGAAGGTGTGAATACGCATCACGTTTGAACACCTGTTCAAAGTTGTTCATTTGCAGTAGACTGGCAGCCTGGCATAAAGTATTGATAATTATTGGTAGCACAATGCACATAGGCCTGCATAGATCTGGTTGTGTGCCCTAAATTAAAGTACAGTAGCCTCTACATAAATAAATCTGACTGCTATTGTGCTGGATTATTGTATATTAAGAAAACAAAGGAGCACACAGCAAACAGTTTTTAAAGAGTGAAAGATACATTGCAGGTTTTATTTTTGTCAGCTAAATTTCTTCTTTTCACAAATCAAATTTTCTTACAAGTCTATACGTTTTTCACTTCAAAATGACATTTTACCAACATAGACTTTTGCAACTGAATTAGCTGATGTTTAATAGCACTGTAACAAACAATCCTTCAAAAACATGCTTACATGTATGCCGGTTTTTATTAGCTACACCTTTCCTCTGTATTCACAGTATACACATCGATTCCAACCCCCTCTCTCCCTATTGACAAATTTGGTGACAAGAATCAGGAGCCATTACTGCGGTGTCCCCCACGTGCGGGTGTGAGATGCGCATTGAAATGCTTCCTCTGCCATTGGGAGCACACTACTAACCAAACACACGCGTCAAGTTTAGGAATGTGCGCCTGAATAACGGGGACACTGCAAGTAATGGTGTCAGCAAATCGGTCTATATACCCATTCCATAATATATTTCTGACTTTTCAGATGATCTTCTAATAAGTTTCATAACATTTAATGATATCTATCTGCTTGTACATGTATGTCCAGCCATAGAATTTTAGAAAGGGTTTTTGCACTCATAAAAGGTTAAATCGGACAACAAAGTAGTGCACCCACTTAGCATAAGAAGAGAGGGCCTGAAGTAGCAGCCAGTAATACCTTACATAAAAATTGCTGTTGAGTATAGGCTAAACTTGAAATATGTGCTGTCACTGATACAAGGGTACAAACACAAGACATGTACATTTACCGGAAGGTAGCTGGACAGTGAGGCAGATACATACATGTTTGTGTCATTTGATGTCATTTTTAAGATTGGTCTAATTTTGATTTGGGAGGGTGGCAAATTGTTGCTCTGTTGTCAGTTATTATTACTGAGTGTTGACTCTATGAATTGGGGACTCAGCCAGAACAAGCAATCTACCTAATAGTGAGAGGCCATGATGGAAAAATAATTGCCTGAGCCGAGCCCATCATTTGTATAGAGTAACACATACCTCGTGAGTGATGGGACTTTATTACACGTCCATTATTTTTCTCACCTTGAAGTGACTGATTGAGATTAAAGACTCAAACAGAAATGGACCCACCACAGCAAACAGTTGAGGCATACCGTAACAGCCTTAGTGTACATGTATATATATGATAACATGGTTCTACCGGTACTTGCACATCTTACTGTACATCCAGGCTTCCCATTTCACACGGATGACTTTTGCTATCACATACCACACTTTATCTAGACAGTGACTCATTAAGACTTATTTGTGCATTGTACCTACACATGATGTGCAGTTCTACTAGTAGGACATTGGTAGTAGTGAAATACATAGAATTCTGATAATTTTCCCACTCATGCAGGCAACTGTAAGAATCACTTGCCATTAACCAGGGTTGACAAATACCTTTTGAATAATGGTGCCAAGTTTGCTTACTACCAGATATTGAGGTGGTTTAGCAGGAGTAAAGCGGATTCTTAAATCAACCAGAAAATGCTTACATGTCCCAAATAAAATTAATGATGTTTAACAGCCAGACACTTGTACAAACTAAAGACTGGTTTCTGTATACATTTATTTGAATTACTTTTTGAGAACTTCTGCTTTGGAGTTTTTTTAACACTAACTCCCCGGGGACCACTTGAAATTACACTGAATCCCATTTGATTAAGCACTGGTTAGGATTAAAACTTGTAGTTATGTCATCTGAAATGTGAAGTATGTGTCCTGTCAGTGACTCCATTTGCTGTCTGTTGTCCATGATTTCCTACTGTGTTTGCAATGAACTGCTCAGTGTGACGGTGATAGAAGTCCTCAACTGTAGCACTGTAGCAGTTTTGTTGTAAATCTTGTCACATCCTTGGTGCTTTTCAACACAGGTTTTATAGTTACTTCTTAGTGTAGTAAGCAAAAATACAGTACATGTACATGGTTTGGGTGCGTATCGTAAGTCCAACGCTACATAGGTCCGACGCTTCAAAAGTCTGAATTTTCGGACTTGTGAGACGTCAGAATGATGAGGCAGCGGATTTATGGTCAAATTTTTTTTTTGCTGCCTCGTAGTTCCAATGCCTCAAAGGTCCGATGCCTCATAAATCCAGCGTCAGACTTTTGAGGCATTGGATCTATGCCATGGGCCAAAAAAAAGTTGGAACTTTTAAACACATTTGATGGACTTATGAGGCGTCGGACCTATGAGGCATCGGACTTATGAGGCATTGGACCTATGAGGCGTCAGACTTATGGACTGTTTTTAACGCTTTTTTTGGACTTATGAGGCGTCGGACTTACGAGCACCCTTAAGGTTTGGCCTTGTGGTACCTGTAGAAATCTTTACCAAATCTGATTGGATAAACAACACTGAGGTCTTTCTGTTGAGGAGTGGTCTTGGAAATTGGAACCTGTCCACAATCCTTGCTAAGTACTTTTTTCTTGTTGATCGAAATTTCTCTCTGTCCATTTGATCTATGGATTGAATCTTTGGAACAGGCTTTGCCACCAGTCGGATAGTAAACCACACAGTGTCTGGCGAAGATCCCTGTTCCTCAGGTAGTAAATGACAGCATTCAACCAGCCATTTGACAATAGCAGAACTTGTGTAAACTTGAAGAAATTGTAACTTTCATAGGCCTCCCATTTTTTCTGAAAAAGTATCACTATCCAGACCACTGTAGGCATCCAGGTGATGATCAGAGTCCCTGTTATGATGATGATGGTGGTGGTTGATCTGGTGTTTATTCTCTGTCCACCTCGGCCATTGCCTGCTTGGTTTTCAGCAGCAATGCGTCGGGCTTGATTGCGAGCTATTACGGTGATGTGTGCATACAGAATGAATATAGCCAGTATTGGAACACAGGACAAAACAGCACCTATACGAAATCTCCAGTCAGCTGTAAAGATACAAATGCTTCTGTTGATCCCAACATGCTTAATGTGTGCACGACTGTTAATGCCAAATAGCAAAATAGAAATTATGTTAATTGAAGTCCATGTGATACACACAGCTACCTTAGATCTGAACTCAGTCATCACTGAAGGGTAGTGCAGAGGACGGGAGATAGCAATGTAACGATCCACAGTCAGAAGTAGTAGAGCTCCAATACTCAATTCAATAGCGGCACCATTCATCACCACACTGGCAGTACAAAGGAAGTCACCCAGGAACCAATGGTCAGAAAATAATGCTGTTAAGTCCAGCATCCTTCCTAAGCTGTAATAAAGATCAGATAGAGTGAGAGAAATCATGAACACTTTGGTGGTTGGCTGGATGCTGGTGACACGCCTCAAAGTGAAAAGCATCAGTGGATTCAAGAGAAGGTTTAAAATGATGGCTAGTACCATCAGAATCTTGACAACTGTTGGAAATGGAGTTGAGTCAGTGGCATTCTCAGCCGCCTCTGCTGTAGTGTTTGAAGTTATCAGTCCTTCTGTAGTTTCCATGATCGAATGAGGATTGTAATGGAAAAGTTTCTCTTTCTTTAGGAATAGTGGAGCTTTTCAAGATACTGTTTACTTCATTCAGAAATATTTAAAGCTATCGTTCAAAATACACTAGACATTCAAGACTTTGAAGAAATGGTCCAAGTCAGGAGCTGTAAGGAGTTCTGGCATGTCTGGCTGGCAAAGTGTTTGTATGGTGACTGTAGTGGTCCTCGTGACCACCTGTCTTTCTCTACCGCAAGAAACTGGTGGCGCTCTTCACATCTTACAGTTCTCCTGTGGTTACTTACTCCTGGCCACCTGAGAGCGCTGTTTATGGCCTTGCAAGTAAGGTTTTTCCTGAAGCACATGTGAAGGCAGACATTTTCCATGCATTTTCTCGCAGTCCCAAATCCTCCAATTTCAATAGGATTTTACATACACCTTAGGGGGTTAGGGTTAAGTGATCCTATGTGCAGAATAGATTTTCCAATAATATTTGGACAATATGTATTGGTAGTTCAGCCCTTGCCAAACATTTGAACTGTATGGGGAATTTCAGTTTGTTTTATACTTCTCTCTTACAGTTCACCATGGAATACAGGATTCATGGGATACATTGCTCTGACTTTTGCAATTTTCTGTGATTCTTCCTTTGTTCTATGGTTGACACTCCCTGGTGAAACTTAAGTTACCGTTTCTAAGCTACACTGAGCAGAAGCCAGTACAGTGACCCACTACTTGAGTTAGACATTCCTGCATGTTCACATCTGCAGTTGGAAAATGTACATGTATGCTGACGCCTCAAGACAAGGTACATGTACAGTTTCTTCAAGCTCCGGGCTTAACAGTGTTTCCAGACCAATCTGTTGAGTGCCTGTTATACTGCTTCCTCAGCTCATGGCAGTTCCCGTTTGTTTGTCTGCTGTCAAATGTGATGGGGCCAATGAGATATTAATTTAATTGGAATCCAGATGGTGCTGCCAATTCTGGTGTCAATTTGCATGATAACTCCTTTTACCAATGAATGGTAAAAGGTTTTACACAAGACCAATGGCTATTTGATCAGGTCTGTTGCAGTTGATGTGTGATGGGTTGGGCATTGGAGACACTACATGTATGTCTGGAAGTAACGGTATGGGGGAGGGCTGACCGAGCAGGGGGAGCCTGCAACCTCCTCACGATCATCAATCTTTTCAATAGCCAACCTTGGGAGGCCTACATGTATATGTAAGTGAGGAGCATTTGGTCACTTAAAGCATGCTTGAAGCAAGCATGTAGTCACTTGTAGCCATCTGCCATTGCTATGGGAGAATGGCATGTTTGCTGATATTTGATACCCACTATACCAGTAAGTCACACGCGACTTACATGTAGCAGGAGCAATCATTGTATTGTATAGTCCCCACGAGGGAGGTTTAGTCAACTGAATGTAACACCCTGTCCGTATTTCTTTTCATGACACTGAAGCAAACAGAACCATCCAGCATGTCCAGTGCCTTTCTGAAAAACTATTCAATTTATCCAGTGATGTTTTCCATAATTAAGATTTGATGTTACACCAGATTGTTCCTTCCTGAACTTTCAATTTAGGAATAGAGTGCATTTGTTGAAGTGTGTATGTACTCCTTCCAATTTTGTGTGGCCATTTTTAAGGCTAGTCTAAGTCCTGTGTTTTGTTTGTGCTGATGGATATCTCAGTTTTCATGAGCAAATGTTTGATGTTTAAGCAAAGTGACAGCATCGGGAGGCTGGTGTATTTGTAACAGCTGATTTTCTGTTTTTTTGTGTGTTCTTGTCATTGATTAAGCATGACAGTCACCACATATTCAAGGTCCTCTTTTTTGACAGAATCAGCTTTTGTATCTACATGTACATGGGTCAACAAAACAGGGTCTGACAGACCTGTGTTTTTGCTGAAAACTGGATCAGAACGTGTTTTAATTCTGTTTTGGGTCACAAAAATAGAATAGAAACGTGTTTTCAATAGGAATAAAACAGAAATTTCACGCTCCTTCACTGCGCTCATCCGAGTGAAAAGTAGTTTGACTATAATGCCCAACATAACACAAATGAAGCAAGAGGAGAGCAAATATTGATTCTTTTATATTTATCGGAAAGCATTTGAACATGAGACAATGAAGTTACAATTTTCAATATTCATTATGAATTAAATTCTTCCCTAAATCAATTAAATGTTCATAATACGTACAATAAATCTTGCCCAGACCATTGATAATTCCAATGCAACATCTTTAAACCAGAAATATAAGGTGCACTCATCAAGTCAACTATATAATGAATACAAACAGAATATTTATTCGATAAGATATTTAAGATCTGAATAAAGCAACTCTCATTTGATAACTTGTAATTGGTAATTTAGAATGCTGACATAATTATATAGCTGAAGGTAATATTCTTGTGTGACAGGTCACTTTTTATGTTATTTGCCTAGCGCCCTCAGTTGGCTGTGCCAAGTCAGCTGTTTTGTGCAAGTTCATTCTGAGACCCCCTCTAGGACCTTGTGAGTTCATTTAGTGACCCCCTCTAGGCACCTGTGTAGCACATTGTCCTTTGTTTCATTGGACACTGAGTCTTCAGCCAGTAAACACTAAGAGTTCACCATGCTAAATAACTAGCATCTAGCATCTAGCATCAAGTTCTTCCGAAGTTTGAGATAGCCAAGGCTGGGGGTTTTCTTTTCCTGCAATGCAGCAATGCCATTAAAAGTACCAGACCAGTAAATGTACACCATCCTTGTCGTGCATTTACTTGTGTCACATTTACATTAGGATTTTCGTAGGTCCTCTAGAACTTTCGGGCATCGCCCGGCTCTCTCTCTTTTTTTTCTTTTTTTAATTCATTACTTAGCAGCTTTCCTACCTGTACACTCAATCTCTTGTCAACATTTGTTCTTAGACATACTTGTTTTCCACCTGCCATGGTTCATGATAACTTCTTCTGGTACTCCTTTACGTGCAAGGTGTGTTGCACCTCCTGATCTTAGGCTATGGAGACCATACGAACTTGTGTTAGTTTCACCTATATCTTTCAACGCTTGGAGAAAAATTTCCCTGCAGCGAGTGAAACTAAGCAGTTTGTTCCTTAGGCACCTATGAGACTACGTACTCGCTTGATAAGACAAAGGGGTAATATGAATTTATCTTTGCCTATTTTAATATTACAGCTGGATAGGTATCTGAATAAAATGCTAGCAGCAGAGTAAGGGTCATCCATATAGGGAAGGTAGGCCAAGGTTCCATCCCTAAAAATATCTGTTCTAGAAAGGTGGAATAAATAATTGGATGCCTCTGTTTCTTAGCAGCAGGCTATGTGGCTACTTTCATTTGGGCCATTTTGTTGTGTCTGAACATTAAGACAAAGGCGAGAGATGCATAACAAGCAGTTCTTCCAGGATGGCCAAACTTCTCTTAAATCGCTTTTAGTTGGCTTGTGTTATCGGCTCTTTTTGAGTTGGGGGTTTGTGGAGCTGTCGCCTTCCGTCAAGAGTTACATTATGAACAATAGGGGAGTTGGCTGGATTAGGGAGAACTCTGAACCTGATCATACTGATGGTAATTACAGTCTACCTTGAGAACATCAGAGAGTCTTGTCTGGAGGGTTTGTATGTTAAGAGTTGTTTGCGTCTTGTCTTGCTGAGGTGCCAGGGGGATTTTGATCGGCCAGTGATGCGAAGGATGTACTTGGGATAGCACCATGAGACCAACTTGATGTTCCAAATCGGTGGTTGGAGACTGGAAACTCCCTGACAGAAGGGGCTCTGGAGTGGACGTTTGTGTAACCTGTGGGCAGCGGGTTATATTAGGTCTGGCTCTAGCTCTGACTTTTGATGGCAAGTCGTTTGCCTACGTACAGTTTCTGGACAAATGGCCTGTGTTCCTGCAAGTGAAGCAGACGTCAGAAGTTGACATGCCTGTGGACAGCAAAGGAAAGATAAGAAGAGGGCAGTGGCCTTTGTTGGGGGGAGGATATAGGTGAAATTCCAAATTATATCTTTCCTCTGTGGGCTAATGTGTAGGACTCAGCAATGTGCAATAGGCGTGAACTGAGGGGCATCATAAGGACGCTGCTTATATTGTAATTGTATGTATCATTGAGTCAATGAATAAGGAGTCATGGGGTGTGAAGTGGCAGGAAAGAGGAGGCCCTCTGTTGTTCAAACAATTCAAACTATATTTCGTGCATAAATTTTGACAAGGGGATCTGACTGGTGATATTCAGTCTCCCATGCATGTACTTGTACAGTGTATCCAATTTCATGTATGTTCCCACTGATCTATGGGGATCTTTGATGCTGCTTCCCCAGCTTATACCAGTAGCTGTCTCACTTTGCTTGCTTGCTGTCAGATATAATTGCACCTTATAAGATAGTCTTTTGAATTGAAACCTTTCAGACCTTTGATTGTTTGATGGGAGTAGTGGGGGGCCTGTTGAGCACAATTTGACCTTTTCTAAAGAAATAGGAAAAGGTCACGTATGATAAATATGAATTATGAATATGAATGAGGAGAGGGTTAAACGTGGAGCACAAGTTGACCTTTGGTAGGGGTATAACAATGGATGAGGGGTAACATTACGGTACAGGTTGACCTTTACTGTATAGGGTGAATATTGGATATATGAATATGAACATAGTGGGTTCAAAATTTTCGGCACATTTTGACCCTAACTCTTAAAATTTTTCCCTAACACAAAAGACCCATAGCCCCGGCTGGAAGTCCAGACGTTTACTACCCCCGTAATGAAAAGGCAAATTTCTCAAAACTAAATGACGTTGGCAGTGCTGCAAGTTTGGAAAGTAACAATTTCATTGTTACTAATACTTGTACGTGCATGGAGATTTGTATTGTTGTATCATTGATTGAAGCAACTTTGCCAACCAGTCGTAGTATCATGCATGCACCTGCCTTATTTGCATATTTCATGGGAAAGGTTCATTAGACATGAAAAGTTCTGACTGGTGATATTCAGTATGTCTCCGGTGTGTGAACCTATAGACTAATCCAATTAGATGCCATATCTGTGGTGGCACCGCACTCACACGCACATTCTTCTGCTTGACGCTCGCATGCATTTGGCAAATCACAGCACCCTGTTGGTCGACTCTGTAACGCGCTGGTATACCACCTGCCCACGAGGGTTGTCCCACCACAGTAACGGCTTCTAATTCTGGTGGTCGAATTACAGCATACAGTGTATCCAACTTCATGTATGTTTTCAATGATCTGTGGGGGGTCTTTCAGTCTGCTTCCCCAGCTCATAGCAGTCTCAATGTGTATAGGGTATATATGACCATGGTGTTGTTTCACAGGATGGTCCCATCCAACTTTGTTTCTGGCAAAATGTTGACTGGAGAGCATATGTTGTTTTTACACTGCTAATATTCCACTTGCAACCATTCCTTCAAAAATGTTGTCAATTAAAAAGCAGTGAGTGAACTAACTGTAACCAAAAATGTGTGCCACATGAATTAAAAAAACTGCAAGAAAAGAAATCAAACCATTATTTTTTTACGATTCGAACTATCACATTTTTATCAAGTGCGTTTCCACAAACCTTAGTCTAAAATGCCGATGACAATAACTTTTGGATGTCCATGTGACTGTGACGTTTGAGAAAAGTTTTGCTGCTTGCAGGCCCTTTGACCTTTGACATAAGCTCAGATAGTGCCCCTAATACATGTAAGTTACGTAACCTATAGTGGGTATTAATCATCAACAAACATGGCATCCTCCAATAGGGCATTTCCATGTCAAAAAGGAGAATGGACTCAATTTTTTTTCACTGATTTTTTTAATTTGCTTGTATTTTTACAAAGGCATTTGACTAAAGCTATGGAAAAAGTCCTTAACTAATCTTTGCTAGCTTTTTAACTTGAAAATTCACCTTTTAAACAATATGTCTGTAATTATTAAAAATCTGACTCTGAGAGCAATATGTTCAATGTGGCATGGGTATTTTACTGTTGCCAAGGTAAATCATGACATACATGTACACGTAATTACCAGCATCATCTCCCCTTCTTTTGCCCCCAAACTAACTTCAAGAATCTCAACGATATCTGTTGCGTTTGTCATTAACATTTACAGGGTTCAGGAGAGCTCCAGTGTATCCGAACAAGCAAATAATGGTAGACATGTACACTTCCGGTTTCCAGGCTGTCAGGCCATAGGGTTGACTGAGAGACCACCTGCATTTAATTTCAACAAGTCAGTACTGTAGATGGATTCTGATCCCTGGACTTGGAATGCCTTGCAAGGTAAGAGTTTTGTAGCAAATCCTTTCCCATCTTTTCATGACTGAACTTTCTTGATCATTCTTGTCTACAATGAGTTGACACTCTTGGGTGTTGAATTTGAGCCCAGTGGACACTACAGATGGAATCTTTGTGTGAAGATTTGGCACAAGTCAAAATGCAGCAAACTACGTAATGCCTGGCAAAGATCCCTGCTCCTAAGGTAGCAAATAACAACATTCAGCCATCCAGTTGACAGCAATAGAGCCTGTGTGAATAATCCCAAATACCACAGTAGACAATATGCTGATTGCTGCCCATATGCTGAATACAATGATCTTTGATCTGAACAAAGTCATCGCCACAGGGTACTTCAGAGGAATGGAAATAGCAATGTAACGATCTACGGTCAGAAGGGCAAGTGAGTAAAGACTCATTCTGTTAGATATGTACTGGATCACATTATTTGTTTGAAATCAGGTTGTGTGTTTAAAAGTGGACAGGGACACGGGGATGATAATTGAGCTGAGTCTGTCTAACGTTGGGATCGAGACCTTGAACATGCAAACTACATGTAATTGTTGGAGTAAAATTGTTCCTTTATATAGCATTCCAAGTACATGCCCAGGATAGCCCACATTAATCGTAGTGAACTTAACAATGGAGTTGAACTCCAATTGGATTTTACCCTACCGTAAGGTGTAAATACAATTATGCACAGTATACATCATGAACGTTGAATGACTTGCTAACTTTTCACTTGTACATGTGTATATACATGTGCCGGATACCTCCTGATGCCCTTACATGTTTTTTTCTTCAGAGAAGGTTGGTTCAATGTGTATAAGTTTGCAAATAAAACCTGATTTTTGTTAGACTATATATGGAGACTGAAAGTTGACTTCTGATGGCGTGCTTCCAGAACCCTTGGATTGGAAAAATGATGTGCACAGATTTTAGAATTTGTAACATTTTTCATTTAGTTACTTCTTAAAACAATCCAACTTGGAAAAGGGGCTTTGGAAAATATTTGCTAGTACATCAATTTATAGAAACTGAAAAATTACCTGACCTTAAAGAGAAACATCTGACGCCATGGTTCTGTAAGTTGAGTGGGAAACCTTCCCTTTGATTCAGCTGACGATGAAGTTAACATTGTCTTGAAACCACCAACCACCCCAGCACCTACCTCCGTCAGTCATTTCACCAGGTGTAATTGTTTTATGTTGGGAATAGAATGGGGTGGTGTTTGAAAGTGGATGGCCACTTCCTTGCTCAAAGTACTTCAGGTTTGGAAAGAGTTTCCTGAAACAGCTCAGTGTTTGTCTGTTTCATCTATGTTTGTTTCTGTTCTTTTTGGTTGCGGGCATTCCTTGTACTGCTGAACATCCAACCCTACCGCCTTGGTTCTGTTTGGATTGGTTTGGCTGCTGCTCTGTTTTCAACTTCCCTCCCATGAGATGAGACGGAACATTGAGAGAATGAATTGTACATTAGACATTAGTGAAACACCATGGAAGGAGGTGATTTTTCAGTAGACTTCTAAGTCCGTCAACAATATTGCAAACAGCAGAGCTCAGGATGGAAAAGTACCGTATCTGAGCAGCCACTGGACCAGTATCCTAGTCCAGAACATGTAGCTGGTCCTGTGCGGAAGGGCTGGATGAGATTACTGACGTGATTACTTACGTACCGTAACTAAATGAACACTGTCCCTTATACTGGTGTGTACCTTTAAGAATCTAACAACTACTTTGATCTATGGCCGGAATCTTTGGGATAGGCTGTGGAACCAGTCGGATAATAAGCCACACAGTGTCTGGCGAAGATCCCTGTTCCTCAGGTAGTAAATAACAGCATTCAGCCAGCCATTTGACACAAGCAGAGCTTGGGTGAACACAAAGGCCAAGTATCTGTTATAAGTCTTCGATTGAAGTTTTAAAAATATCACCACTCTGACGAGTGTAGGAATCCAGGTGATGATCAGAGTCCCTGCTATGATGATGACGGTGGTGGTTGATCTGGTGTTTATTCTCTGTCTACCTTGGCCATTGCCTGCTTGGTTTTCAGCAGCAATGCGTCGGGTTTGATTGCGAGCTATTAGGATGATGTGTGCATACAGGATGAATATGGTCAGCAGTGGCAGTATCAAAAATACAACCACTAAATAGATTTGCCAGTCATTTAAGAATGACTTTCTTAAACAAACATATTTTTGGGGTTCATATTGTAGAGGAAATGTAGGGCTGTAAACCCCAAATCCAAAAATCAGAACAGTGCTGATTATAGTCCATGTACTACCGACCAGTATCTTTGATCTGAACTCAGTCATCATTGAAGGGTAGCGCAGAGGATGAGAAATAGCAATGTAACGATCTACAGTCAGAAGTAGAAGAGAATATACACTTAAAGAGGTGAATGCAGCATCCATCACAATAGTTGCCGCACAGAGAAAATCCCCAAGTAGCCACGTTCCAGCAAACAGTTCTGTTGAATGAGGGATCCACCATACACTGTTACAAAGGTCAGATAGGGTGAGTGAAGCCATAAAGATTTGGGTGGTTGGCTGGATGCTGGTGACATGTCGTAAGGTGAAAAGCATCAGTGGATTCAGGAGAAGGTTTGGAGCAATGGCTAGTACCATCAGAATTTTGACAATGACTGCAAATGGAGTTGATTCTGTTGCATTCTTGGCCTCCTCTGGTGTGGAATATGAGGTGGTAATGTTCATTTCTGCATTTAGTGCATCCATGCTCTGAAACTGTGGACAAAATCTTTGGTTAATCGGCCTTTTCTCACCTGTTATTAAGCTTGTCAGGTGCTCGGAAGGAAAATCTGAATTCATTCACATGAGTTCAGGTCCCACTCCAGATACAGTAGATATTGACAAGTGAGCTTGCTTCGTCATTTTAGGAAAATGTCTCATTCAGAATCTGACATGAAAAGTTCTGGCTGGTGATATCCAGTCTCTGGTGCATGTACCTGTGTGGTGTAGCCAACTACACAGTGTGTTCTCGCTGATCTGTGGGCGTCTTTTATGCTGCTTCCCCAGCTCATAGCAGTCTCACTGTGTTTATATGCTGTCAAATGTAATTACACCTTATAATACAGTTGTTAGAATTCAAGCTTTTCGGATCTTTGATTGTTTGATCCTCTGATGGAAACTTGATGAAGGACTAGGCGTCATCTTCCGATGAGTCTTTTTTTGTCTTTGACAACTTGTTCCTTTGCTGTCAGTTCTTGTTACTGAATGTTGGCACCATGAGTGGCCAACTTGACAGCAGCATGAGCAATGTGTCCAATATTTAGAAGCCATATTGATTGGAAAACTTTACCTTAGCAGAGTCTGCTATTTATTAAACTTAACAAGAGCCTGTCAGATCTGGGGTTTCATTACTTACATGTATTCAGGTATAAAACTCATACAGGTGCTCCATTTCTACTGGTCCAGATAAAACCGGTGCAGTGGTTTTGGTTTGTATTGTATTGTATGTGTGCTAATTAGTTTTGAGAGCTTTGTAACTGCTTTATGCCGCACTGCACTGCCCATGCATCGTAGATATGGCTAAAGAGGGGTGTTTCATAAAGCACAATTATTAAAAAATTGCTGATAAAAGATGACATACTCATTAGTCAAATGTTAGACAGGCAGTGTCATTTTTTTTGTAAATAAGATTTGATGGTACACAATATAATTCCCACTTGAACTTGCAGTTTAGTGGACAAGAATGCAGTTGTTGAAGTCTGTATATCTACTTCTTCCAATCTTGTGTGGCCATTTTTAAGGCAAGTCTGAGTCCTGTGCTTTCCCAGATACCATGCTTACGATGTATTTTTTTTTCTATCGGGCCTTTATAATGCTGATTCTTTGGCTGGACGTCTAACCAACGGATAATTTCAACATTGGACTGACGATTTATTACCAATGTTGGCATGATGCACTTGACACAAATGTCGGGCCAACCTGTGTTTTCCAGCATTGTTAAAACGTTGTCATAAGTTGGCCCATTTTTTTCCCCATTGAGCCATCTTGTGCAATCTGATTAGTTTTCCGCCACATATTTCTCACAGGGGGGAAACATTTCAAGGCAGACAGTGAATCGTATCTCTTTTAAGATTTCTGAAGCAGCTGGCTGCATTTTTGCCATCTCAGTGTTGCCACCTCAATGATTGAGCCTGTCTTACCATCATCGTGAAGAATGCCATGCTCTTTGCCTGACATGGCCCAGAAGAATCCACGCTGCGTTCCAGCCAGTGTCCTCCCAGTGATGCCAAAGAGTACCACCCGCCATCCGACATCGGCCAAGAAGTCCATTTCTCCAGTGGCCCTCGTTTGTACTTTCTCTCGCCCAGATACCGAAGTCACTGGGCTGGGCTCCCCACGAGTGCCTGAGTGTCTAGATGATTCTTCAAGCCCCTCCCCTTCCACTGTAAGGTCTCTTGTTTGCACATGTATACATGTACATGTACGTGTACATCCGTTTGGAGAAGACTTTTGTTAGTTTGCCATCATGCATTTATGCAGACTCCTTCATCTATCCAATACATTGCTCTTGCATATCTTTTCTCTCTCTCTCTCTGACTACCCGGTATACTGCTTGTGGCACGCAGGGCACTAGTCTGCCGTATGTGCCATTCATCTACAACAACAACAACATATTTTGGTGTGATGGTGTTCCAGCCTTCTCTCCCAATACTCCCTAGTGTGATTGAAATGAAGAGGGATACTCTGTCAGGTCCTGTCACTTAATGAAATAAATGCTTTCAGTTGTTAATTATTGGCACGATTTCGGATATTGAAATGTTTTTTTGTCTGCAGAGATCCTTTCCGTGAGCGGAAATTATTAGCAATTTCCTCCATTCAAGTTTAACATGTACGTGTACTACAATGAGCTCTCTCCTTGGAGTGACCTCCTATGGATACTCCTTCAGTTATTCATGTCACAAACGTCATGCGGCCGACTCCTCTACGCCGGCCATTTATTTTTCATGAGTGGGTGAAAATGATAAAGTCTTCTGTTGCAGTCGGGATGCTGGCAGCCATGCTGGATACGAAACACGGCTTACCTTCACTTTGATATGAACATCTTCAACACCCTTCCGCCGCGTATGTTCGGTCCTCATAGACTGTGCGTGCATTTAATTTGTGTATTTGCACATGCGCAATAGTGACGTAATGGTGGTCAGCCTGAAAAATTCTAGCAGACTATGCATATCGGTGGTGACCCATGTGAGGGATTTGTGTGAATAAATTGCCAAGAATATATCAAATGGTGATATTTAATAGCTTCTATTAAGAAAGATCTCCCAGAAATAATCAAAGAAAGTGGAAAATGTAAATTTGATGACAAAGGATAATTATGAAAAAACATTTTAACTAAATTTGTGTCTAATTTTCACAATTTTGCCAGGTTTACCTTCAAATAACTTTGATGCCACATGAAAGACTAAAAATTCTTATAAACAAAAAAGGTGATAACTTCTGGGAAGAAACTGTTTTTTGAAATTCACTTCATTTTTCATTGGGACCTATTTTTGTCATTTTCCATGTTTTTCACCTTACATGTACTTAGTGGCCAATTTTTACACTTTTGTTGAATTCCCCTCGGATCCTCAGTGATACTGTCTGGAAGACTGGTAAATTGTTTGCATCTATCAGCTTATTTCCTCAAGATTGAGAGCCATTAATTTGTCTGAAATGCCGTTCATTTTTCATATGGATTCAAATTTCCACAATGAGTCTGACGACGGTCCAAAATGAGATGTCCGGATTTTGGGCAAGGCATACACGTACACACACAAGTGTGTATTTGCCTGCAACTGGGGACCCCCTATTGTTCCTCTTTTGTTTGTACTTTAACTTTTTTAGAAGACCACCTATATGTTTTCGGGGACCCTCTGTCAATTGGGGACCTTATTGTCCTTTACTGTTCAGGGTCCCCAATTGAACGCAGAAAGAAACTCTCACAGACACCTGGATACGAGTCCGTTTCGGTACGAGCTGACTTTAACTTCATTGCACTAATATGTACAATGACGTCAAATTGCCTGACTAAAAGGCACAAACAAAAGCTTTCCATTGTCATTCATAAGGTATCCTTCTTACATGATAATTTCTCATTAGAGCATTCATTAGAGCATTCCTCACCATTCACAAGTAGAGGAAAGTCATAGAAAACCTGGCAAAACTGAAAAAAAATCCCCTCAAAAATGTTGACTTGACTTCTAACTTCTGACTGTTACTTTGGAGGTTTGTGACAAAGATGGGCAAAACATTGGCAGAAAATGGATTTCTATAGTGTATAAGTTAGCAAAAGGGACTTTAAGTGTTTAAATTCTGATCAGTATGGAAATGAGGGGCCAACAACTATATCTGAGCTTGATGTTGATGGATTACTTTTGGGGTCCACCTGCCTGAGTCAAGAGCCATTTGACTGGCTTCTGGCTGTAGTGGGATTCAGTACGCATGCGCACCAACGAAGTGAGGAGCATGAACATAAATGCCGCACATTCCAGTGTTATACACTGCCGCTGAAGACAATTTATGCATCCGACTTACAGTAGCAAGCCTTCCATCAGGAACTCCTTGCTCGAGAAAGACTGACACCAACTTTATCTAGGGGTCCAG
>NW_019091380.1:117414-139024 GCF_001949145.1 Acanthaster planci | reverse complement strand
CCATCTGCTATTTGGTGGAGAGACACTGATGACCAATTGTCCTTGGTCTCCATCTGCTACTTGGTGGACAGACACTGATGACGAATTGTCCTTGGTCTCCATCTGCTACTTGGTGGACAGACACTGAGGATTTGTCCTCCGTAGGTCTCTATCTACTACTTGGAGAGACACTGAGGAAGCAAGTCCAATCTTGCTTCAATATTTTTGAAGTTGCTGTGGACAGTCAACATCTTGTAAGGAAGCTGCTTTCTCAAATACTGAAGTCAGTGTGGAACCTGCTGTCAGCATCACAGTAGTGGGCCATCACCACTTGCCAAATTCACACTGCCTGACAGAATCGGACTTCCACAAATATGGTTTCATTTTCGTATTTGAAGACTTGTCAAGTCATGGAAAATGTAGTTCCAGAAATGAAATTTAAATGGACCATGCAACAACTCCTGAAACTGCACCCTTTGTGTTTCAATCAACCATATTTTCCATTTTTGTTTCACTATTTTTGATCCCTATTTTAGAGCTTTTTTGGATTCATACTAATATAAATTTCCATGCTCATGAGCAAAACTGTGATGTAAAATGTTCAAAGCACTAAGCCTTCATGTTGCGTTAATTTGCTGCACAAAAACTGCTGGAATTGGGGGGTGTAAATTTGATTATTTGGCTCGTTATTGTTGTGTCAGTAAATGGTAATGAGCCGGTGAGCAACCTTTTCTAAGAAATGTTTTGGAAAGAGAAAATTAGGGGTTCAAAATCAGCGCCGTCACTTGCATGGAAAAAGAGTGGACTATTTTATGCTAAATAATAAGCACCTTTCAATAAACTAAAACGTCTGAAAGGTTTTCAAATTTTGTCTCAAGTTGAAGATTATAAACCAGCACAAAAAGTCAGTCTCAGAAACATTCATTGCATGGATCCTTTAACAAGGTAATTATTTTTAAAGATGACTTAAAATGTACGACTACAGATACAGCACTTTTCCAAAAAAAGAAAGCACAAAATAAACAAGAGATTCTTGCTTTTCTAAACACTTATGTGTCTTGAGTTTGTTCTTGTACAATAGATTCTGAAACACCAAGTGTGTACAAGAGGAGTATTTTATCTGTCATTTTTGGACACTAATTCCAAAACATGTACCTGAATCTGGGACACCTTTATATAGCCATCAATCTCACTGCCCTGAAGAATTCATTCCAAATGGCAGGAGTCAGATTTGGCAATAACTAACTCAATAAATACCCCCCCATGACAATGGAATCTTCCCAGTCAGTTTTATGTGTCTAAACATTTATCCAAATGTTAATGTCCTCCAGTCTCCAACTATTTGAACTGAATTCTCCACATGATCTATCCATTCCAATGTTGATGTGCTTTGCACATGTGACATTTTTCTATGAAACCTGGACAAAGTCATATTTTTGCTTGGGAATGGTATTCAGACCCTAGTCCAAAACATTATCCTTTTCAATGTCTTGAACATCTAAATGAGGAATTTTTATTCTGCAAAGCACTCATAGATCTTGCCAAATTAACACTCTAATTTGTCCAAGTTTTGTGGAAAAATGATGCGCATTTGCAAAGAATGACTGAACAAAGAAACATTAACTTAGATACGCACAAGAAAAAGACCCCCTCAACAAAGGGAACAAAAGATGCCTTGAAATGTTAGCTTTTTCTAAATTTAAAAACACTTTCCTTATTGTGATATGAATAAAAACCTGAGGTGGACACATGACAATAAGTAAATTCTCAGAACTTTTCAGAAGTTTTCATCATCTGGAACAATGCATGGTTTCAATAGCAAATTATCTACAAACAATGAACCTCAGCTTGGAAACGCAACATACAGGTAATTCAAGATGTAAACATCTTCAGCCAATATTTGTGCTTCACTTTTCAGACCATGACAGAGAAACAAGCTTTACATCACGCACTGGCATGGCAACTACATGTATCGTACATGCATGATTTGATCACTACCAATGTTTTGACAACTCATTTTTGAGCAATGTTTTCAGAATATTCAAAGACAAATAACACTATTTTTCACGCAAAGACAACTGAGGACAGTTCAGCAAAATTTGCCTTCAACATACTAATTACTCATTTCCAAATTAAGTTTGGTTATCCATTTGATCCAGATTTTTGGTTTGAAATAAAATTGCCTGACAACCCTGATGTGAGCACACAAATGTACAACAACTTTCACACTTTCTTGAAAATTACCAGTTCAAAAGCAACCACTTTTTATAGTTTTCCTTGGCAATGAAATGCAAATAAGGGGACATAATGAAATTTGTGTGAAAAGATTTGAGAAAGAAAAGAATAATTCAAGTATTTTAAGAAAAGAAGGAAGTGAAGAAAGTGACTATCCTTTGCTGCCAAATACCATGAAAGCACTGCAATTTTCTCATTGCTACAAGGATTTCCAATATTACTTTGCACTGTCTCAATTATAGCCAGTATTACACCTTCTGCAAAAGTGGCACTTTTGTGGTGTGAGTAATTCAATCTTGCTAAAACATGAAGCATAGCGCTCAATGTTGAAAAAAGGTAGGTGTTTGGTTGTGGAGCCAAAGTTGTCAACAGAATTTTTGGTTCATTTAGAGAGTGACAGCCCCAACTGGATCTTATTACCTGGTGGTACATGTACATATTGTGCACACATTTTACCTCAAAGTGTTGAAGGGAAACTCATTTCCAGTTTGGACAAGTTTTTGAATTCACACTAAGAATAGCCCAATATTACATGTACCTGCTGCAATTCACAATGCTAGTGATTCTTCAGTCACTACAAGACAATGATTCTGCATGTATGTGCCAATCAATGGTTTCATTTGTGTACCATCATTTTTGAACAAATGATGTGATAGCGAAACAAATTATAATATCACGCCATTTCAGGAGTCACCAGCCAAAAGATTCCCTCCTAGAAAATTACAAATTCCACATCAATTTCATTTTCAAAGGAATGAATAACTTGTTCTATTTTTTCCATTCCTTATTCATGATCCCTGGTATCCTGTTTACCGCTCTTACCCAGGCTCCTCCTGATGAAGCCCCCCAAGTTCCAAATCATTTGAAATCTTCAAAGATGAGCATACCCAGCTCCATCCAAACTAAGCATGCCTTACTGATGACTGTGAAGGACTGCACTATTCATTATGCTTCACAGTAAAGTAGACCCCCAACTACATGTAAATGTTACAAGCATTGTATAAATGTTGCAGCAGTCAGGGAGCCCAATGTTTTGATGCCTTGATCCAAGCGAAACACTTCTTATTGTTAATAACAATCTTTTGACAATCTCTGTCAAAAAGTGATTGAAGTATCTGCTATAGTCCAGGTTCTTTGATAATTGTCAGATTGACATAATTGATAAGATGTCAGATTTGATTGCAATGCTGTAATCACCTGACAATGACATGAGTTATCCACTTGTTGCCACTTATTTTTCACCTGAAATCATCAAAGTACATGGAATTTGTAGACAACATGTCCATAGATTTCAGCATGCTCTGTTCAGCTTGGATGGAGTGGGTTACACTGATTGGAATGAACTCACCCAATGATGCCCCTATCCAGACTACATGGGAATGCAGCAGGTGTCAGGTTGTCTGGTGTTGCTCCGAATGGCAGTGTTCAAGCATGTCTCACCACCTGTGAAGAGAATTCGAATCAGTGATTATTTAATCACAAACAAACTTTTGGAAACTGATGTATCTTTTTATATTTTGTTGCTTCCTTGTTCTGTGGAAATAATGCCACACGTAAGATTTTTTACAAATATTTTTAGACAAAATTTCAAACATCTTAAGAGTCCCATTTTTTTCATCTTTGTAAAACCATGCATAAATGACAAACAGCCACTCTACATGCTGAAAATACTTTAAAAAGAGGTGTTTATTCAAGGTGTATTAAACAACGGCCTTAAGATTATGCCACAGCACTGAGATAAATCATGGAGAAAGGACACAGGAGTTATAACTCAAGCACTTCAAAGCGTCCAGTGATGGTTGCCGCCGAGTCTGACGAATAGAAACATTCCAAAAATGCCTTATTGCTGCCTGCATCTTAGCTGGACAAGCGGGGACATACTATGGACAAAGCGGGTATGCCAGAAAGCAGTATTTGGCCGCTTGGTGGTGAGGTGGTGAGTAGCAGGCGTGCGCTGCGCTCTGGCTATGGACATACCGGGTATGCCAGAAAGCGACATTTGGGCAGTTCAAACTCCTTCTGCGTCCTTCCTCCATGGATAAATATTGAGCCACATTGAGACTTTGCATAAAATCTGAGGATATCTATACTCATTATGTAGATTCAAGCATAGAACTTGAAGGATGAATGCTTACCTGATGGGGGACTTTGATTGAAGCTCTCTGTCAACCCTCAGAAAAGTCCCGTCTATCAGACACACTGTCAAAATCGGAATGGGGAGAAACTGGTTGAAGAAAGTGACAATAACATCTCACTGGAAAGACATCTTGATCAAGGAAGACTGAGGAAGAGCTTCACTTCTAAATGCACTGCAAAAACAGGGATCCTACATTATGTTAGCATTACTGTGTACATGTACCAAAAAGACAAGTAGTGCACAATGTACATGTACACATGTACATGGCCAGTGTACTACACGCACTGCACTGCACACTCTACATTCTAGCCTATTGTTCTGGTCTCATGAATGCAAGATTGCCACACACTGAATGCTTTAACAAAAGAAACAGCCCTCTGCCTGAGAAGCAAACCCAATAAAAAAGCAGGAGTCGTACATGGACCAATCAGATTTTAGAGCAAGAATTTGCATGAATTTAATATTCATGATAGCATGAATAATTTCTCATTCCCCACGTTTTTCGGGACAAGAAAAACTTGATTTTTTTCTTTTCTAAATAATAAACTCCTCCCTTCAGCTGCTTAGATTTTGCACGGGTAGTAAATATATGTAACATTTATGAGGAAAATCCTGAGTTTTAAAAAAATGAGTAAAGTAATTGAAGCAAGTCTGGCAAGATATTTTTGGAAAGTGTTCAAGCATGAAGCCAGTGAGTAGACTATAGATGAGGTCTTGGCCGGGAATATATGGGTAAAAAAAAATATCAAAAGTGATTTTTATTATTTAAGACTTAGTAGAACTTTAAAGTATTAACAACAGTTAATTTTTCTTCGATTTTTCCGCAATTTTTATACCCTTCTTCAGTGTATGAAATTTATTTGGCATCCCTTTTCGGTTAAATGCTTGGAGAAGTGCAATTTTTAGAAAATCACAAATTTTGTATGCTCTCGCGGACAACTGAGGGTGCTGTTGCTGTGATGCTATGCCAGGAAGATATGTTTCAGTGTATGGGTTTTTCTGTTCAAATTGCGAGGCCTGAATTTACTCACTGTAAACATTTCTGAGAAAGGGTTGCATGGATCACCAAAGAAAACGCATTGTTGACCAGAAACTCAACAAAAATCAGTTTTTGAGCACAAACCAATGCAACATTGAAGTTCCCTTCTCACAATGACATCACTGTTTTGCCCTTGAATACGGAAATATACTCATTGGCTCTGGAGGAACAGAGAACACAAACAAACGTTTTTGCAAGTTCTGGCCATTAAGTCTTGAACTCCATCAATCAAAATCCAAGTCAAGTGACGTGGTTGCTTTGTATTTTGCAGAGCTTAGAAATCCTAAGAAAAAACAATCTCAAGTCACGTCCAGAAAGAATCTTCAAGGTTGATGAAAAGGCCTAAAACAAGATTAATTTGCCCCCAAGTGTTGTTTCTGAGGCATCTTCAAAACACCACCTGCAGTGACATCCAGCAAATCTAATGCTCAATAACTACAATAACTGGCTGTGGAAATGCTTATGCCATCAGATCCCTTCCTACTTTGTTTTTCCTTAGATAAGAATGACAGGGGGCTATTGGAAGAGAGTGTTCCAGGAACAGGAGCATACATTAGTGATTCTGGATGGTCAAATTCTGCATTCTTCATGGAGTATCTGCTGTCGCCACTTTCTCAAATATGCCCAAGTAAGAGATGGTGAGACAATGCTTCTCCTCTATCATGACCATCGACAGGACAAACGCTCATAACATACATGTACCAGCCACAATCTGCAGCCTCTAGATGATGGTTATTTTGGCCAGTTTGAGCGTGTGTACAATTATGAGTGCAACAAGAATATGAGGGACCACACATGTACTGGCACTGACAAATGTGCAATCTACAAGATCACATAGGGTATAATTAGGCGTACACTACAGTATTATCCCCTGCAAACCTTGACAGCGCATTTTGGAAAGTGGGGATCCACCCATTTGACGTAACTGTGGTGGATGGAATCTTTCTGTGTGAACTAGACAAGAACAAGAAGAAGAAGATCAAAGCAGTGAGAAGGGAAGACTGCCAACATGAAGGCATAATGGAAATGGGAGGGGGGAGGAGAGAAGCAGCTTGTAAGAAATGGGTGTGCTGGTGAGGAGTCTCAAACGAGAGAGAAAGAGGGACCAAATGAGGATTCTCTTTTTCCAAACAGAAGAAAAGATAGGCACAAGGGAGATGGAAAGAAAGAGAAGATACATCAGCACAGTAGCTGGGAAGGCAATCATGGAGGACAAAGTGAGCACTGCAGAAATAATCCAATAACAGTGAGAGAGAACAGAAGAGTCAGGTCAAAGATCAACCAAGTACATGCACATTGTCTGATAACTCAACAAGTCACAGTGATGTGGAGGTACATCTGACGATATTGAGGAAAGCATTTCAAGTGCATTTGGCTCATTTACACGTATAACTTAGGGCATGTTGTGGTATTGCCCATACTGGTTGGGCATCTTAGGGACCTGCTCATGGCCCATAACTGGTTCAGTCTGGTTTGCACATTTCGATTAACCCTAACAATCCTCAATCCTTCACCTGTTGGAGGACTGAGGACTGTTAGGGTTAACTTTACTGATGCCCAATTTGGTATCCAGAGAAATTGAACATTACTTGAGGATTTTTCTTTTCACGGTATAATATAAGTCAGAGTATAACGTGATTTAAACATAACCCTAATATGCAAGTCATTGTCTCAATAAATCTGATTGACATCTGCAGGTTCCTCAGTGATGTCTCAATTCATGTCTTCTGCACTTCTTAGTCATGAATAAGATCACATGCTATAGGTACGCTGATCTCTTAGCATCCTTCTCTTGAAAACAAGTCAAGTGCTCAAAATTGGAATGATAACTTAAAAAAAAATGTATAATAAAATCCGCAAAAGTATGATGAAGTATGTAAAGAAGCAAATAAGTAGAGTGAGTGGTATAGGCTTGAGTGTGCAACAGAAGAGCAAACACTGAAAAAAAGAAACCTGAGGCAGAGATGGAGGATGAATGCTGTGAATAAAATGAAAAAAAAAGAAGAAAGATGCTCTGGTAATCACGGCAAAGCAAAGAAAGTTCCGACAAGGATACCGACAGAGAAATCAGTAGCCATTTTTGCATTTGGACTTTTTTGGTAAAACTTACAGAGACTGTTATCAATTTGACAAAATTAAATCCAATTTGGACAGGCAGTATAAACTGTCAAAATTGTCAAGAGTTAATCGTCGGTTATAAGTTTTACTTACAAGCCGCGGAAGTTTTACATGGCCAGCTGGATCACAGGAGAATTACACTGTCAATTTTATCAATCAATCATCTACAAGAAAGGCCACTGTGCTGGCAAGAAGAAGAGATTTATACACCATAAAGAAAAGCAAGAAACAGCAGAAACAGTTGGAAGAAGAGCAAAGGAAGTAGAAGGAAATGGAAGAGCATCTGCAGGTCATTGAAGAAGAATAGAGAAAAAGATGTGAGAATGTGATAGATGAGAATGGTAAACTCCCAGAAGATAATTGAGATGCAGATTTAAAGAGTGGTAAGGCTAAAAGGAAAGCACTGAAAAGGATGCGGAAGGTATTACTAAGAAGAGAAAAGTAAGCAATCAACATAGTCAGTACAGCTTCAACACAAACACAGGAATCACTTGAGTGTCTTGTTGAGGCAGTTGCTGATGGTTTGGCAGGATCACCAAAAAAGGTCACTAAAGGAAAGACACTCGGCGAGCGTCTTTGCTAACTGTTCCCAAATTACATGGACCTCAAGACACACCCACATCATCCGGTCGGTGTTCAAAAATTCCATGAATTGGAAACTCAACTCATCCTGCTTGCAAAGATCATGTGAAGGATAGAGTTGGAAAACTGAATGAGAAACTCAAGCGACATCACAAGTTGGACAAGGTGGAAGATGGAAAATGACGGAAACGGAGTCTCAAGCAAAGACAGAAACAAATAAGTAAAAAAGAGAAGACCTGCATTTACAGAAGAGTGGAACTTTGTCAGACTTGCTACATGTACACTGTACATGAGCTGGCATTTCTTTCAAAAAAAAAGGCAGAATCAGCAAGAAAAAGAAGGTCCAGATGAAATGTACTGACCAAGGTATTTTTGGTACATTGTGTTTTTTTAAATTAAATATTAAATAGGAGAATACATGCATTACAAACTCAGTGAGAAAGTGAATTTGAAAGAGAAAAAGCTTAATGGTGTGCTGAAGACAATACCCCAGATAATTCAGCCAAAAAACATATTCCAGGACTTTTAAGAGTAGAATGGAAAAGGGAATGAGATCATTTCTTTGTGTGGTAAAAACTACTTTGGTAGAGGAGGAAAATTATTAGTTGTAAGGGACTGAACAAGGGAGAAAACAAACCAACAAAGGAAGAGCACTTAGATGTCTTCAGTGCATTAGGCATAACGGTATATCAATACTGTATAATACGTGTACCATGTTCTGGAGACATGATTGTTCTTGAAATATGTACTGGTATAATATTTTCACTTTGATTGGTAATAATCATAATTCATAAATACCTGGGACAGTTTTTCATCGAAACGTGTCACGTGATCACGTACATTTGAATTATGCCCACTGAGAAGTGATACTACTTGCAGTGAAAATCGCATGCTGGTACATGGATACAAGACAGTTGAATTGGGTCTGATTGATCAGGAGTCTATGTGCATGCGACGAGCAACGCGTGCGCCAAGTTCATTGAAGGGGATTCTATTGGACAACTTTCAAAAGGAATGTACCATAAAATAGAAGGGGGTGTTCAGGAAAATGAAAGTAAAATTTTAGAACAAAATGATTGGAATTGATGTTGACTCCTTTTGACCATTTGCATAAAAAGGTATTTATGGGAATAAGTATGTGCTTAGACCGGCCAAGGGCATACAGTGTACTTCTTCCTTATTTGATTACTTTAACTTTTAGTGATTGCAGCATGCAGATCAAGATGCCAGATAAGACATGTACGTGAGATCTGAAGCTTTGCATGGTGGAAGTTACATGAGATGTACCGGTAGGCTTACAGGTACACCAAGGAATCAATCTCTTTTGGAAGACTCAAGAGGTATGGTTCTTAGAAGAACCGGTGATTGTTAAATCTCCTGAGGATGGCTAGAGCATCCTGGCTGAAACGTCGAGTTTCCGTTCCCCCCACCTCTGAAAAGGTACTTATCGCCCCCTCCCCTTTATAGGCCGACCAGCCATTGGAGGTACATTACAACTTCATAATTATATTCTTTTCAGTCTAATGGCTGAGGCTTGCCTCCCCCCCCAATTTTTCCACTGCTGTTGGGTACTAGTAGATGTAAATGTTGCAGGAAATACATGTAGTAGTAAGTACATCAAGTGTTTGAGGCTACATGTAGTTCATACATGTATATCAATGACAAGAACTGCTTGAAGAAATTGGGGGACTCAGTAAGTTGTGCAATTGGGGGAGGGGAGGGAGCATGACAAATCAAAGTCTAGTTTGGCAGATATCGTTGGGCAAATTAATGACATAACTGTTGGCCTGTCACAAACTGAAACATACAATGCACCTGCAGGAATGCAAAATACCGGTACATAAAGGCTCTGTGCCTTGTATGTAGTAAACCATCCTCATGTTACATGCCGATATTTACAAGCCAGAAAGTAAACAAAGTCAGACCCATCAGCCTGGCCAAGACCCAGACACCTATATGTATGGTACATGTATTATTGGTCTCATAATTCATGCCCAACGTTCTTTTTTGCTAAAATTGCCTAATAACTTGCACTGCCAGTGCAAGACACATCCCTGGTATACGATGATTCTTTTCTAAATTGTAGGCGCCATGAAGCACCGACTGCTCATGACTACAGGACTCCTGCCCCTACATTTCACAGTCTACTGGTAAACTACCATACATTATAACTTTAAGAGACTCAGAACCAACCCAATTCGATGTATTGAGCTTTTAAACCAAAACTTTCCCTGGTACACTATGATTCCCAAATGCCTCTGATAATACTGCACAAGTTCAGTGCTGTCTCCTTGCCTTCATTACTACATGTACAGTTCTTGCAGGCTTTATTAGCAACATTCTCTTCATGGCTGGTGACAATACCAGCATTGGATACCAGTGAAGCCATGTGTACACATGTACATGTATGCACCATCAGCGGTGGTGGAAATGATTTTCAAAGTGGTTGGGCTAATTGTGAGACCATGAGGCATCAGCCATTAATAAACCGATCCATAAAGCCCCACCCTATTAAAGGACCTCCTTAAGTGGGAGGGGTCCACCAGTTGAAAAAGTGGGAGGGCCATGTACAAAGTACTATTCCATATAACCAATGGCAAATATCTGCACAGAAACAAATGGACCGGTACCTTGAACATTATTTCAAATAATTACAATTTGAAAACTGACATTTCTAAGGTATCCTTGGAAAATCAAATTGGAAAGTTATTACCTTGTGTCTTGCTTCCATTGCTTGCTGTGCGCATCACCTCCTTGAATTTGGCATGTTTCAATGACCTTTGTAAACATGAATGAAAACCAGCGAGTCAAACTCTGCTCAAAGAGAACAGCGGTGTAAGGCACTCCATACTTGCAAGCCTTTGTCAATGTAAAAATGACTGTTTACACGTATGATCGTAATAGTACCAGTAAGAACTTTTTGAGCAGTGATAGATGGAATGATCCTTTCCACCAGGCAATAAATTCATCTCCATAATAGCCAATGTATACCTACATGTGGGATTATGGTCAAAATGTGGAAGGAAAAATGTCAAATCCAAAGTGTAAGGAAGGAAAATTAAAGGTGTGACTTAAAAAGAAAAAAAACATCAACTAAAGAAGAATTTAACAGCAAACAGTTATCCAATTTGAAAATTTGTCAATTACCAAACACTCTATGCCCAAGAGGGATCAGCTGTTTACATTTTGCTTGAAAGCAGAACAAGTCTGAGCAAAACACTGATACATGTGCAGTGTAAATACACTACATCAACAGTTGACTCTGCTGATCCAGTTGGCACTGATGCAAAGACTACATGTACAATCAATAATCCTTACCCTTACCAAAACGCGTCAACACGGTTCTTGCATCGCATCTGTATTGTGTGGTGCATCCCGGATGCAATCTGTGTCTCCAACTCATCTGCTCTGTCCATCCTCAGTGTCTGTATTATGTAATGCATTACAAATGCAATACCTGTCTCCAACTCATCTGCTCTGTCCATCCTCAGTGTCTGTATTGTGTGGTGCATACCGGATGCAATCCCTGCCTCCAACTCATCTGCTCTGTCCATCCTCAGTGTCCGTATTGTGTGGTGCATCCCGGATGCAATCCCTGCCTCCAACTCATCTGCTCTGTCCATCCTCAGTGTCTGTATTATGTAATGCATTACAAATGCAATACCTGTCTCCAACTCATCTGCTCTGTCCATCCTCAGTGTCTCTATTGTGTGGTGCATCCCGGATGCAATCCCTGCCTCCAACTCATCTGCTCTGTCCATCCTCAGTGTCCGTATTGTGTGGTGCATCCCGGATGCAATCCCTGCCTCCAACTCATCTGCTCTGTCCATCCTCAGTGTCTGTATTATGTAATGCATTACAAATGCAATCCCTGCGTCCAACTCATCTGCTCCGTCCATCCCCAGTGTCTGTATGGTGTGGTTCATCCCTGATGCAATCCCTGCCTCCAACTCATCTGCTCTGTCCATCCTCTGTGTCTGTATTGTGAGGTGCATCCCTGATGCAATCCCTGCGTCCAACTCATCTGCTCTGTCCATCCTCAGTGTCTGTATTGTGAGGTGCATCCCTGATGCAATCCCTGCCTCCAACTCATCTGCTCTGTCCATCCTCAGTGTCCGTATTACGTGGTGCATCCCGAATGCAGTCCCTGCCTCCTACTCATCTGCTCTGTCCATCCTCATGATTGCGGCATCAGCCTGCCAATTACTTCATCACTGAAAGTCAGACAACATGAGACAAAATCTCCCATCTCACAGTCCTCCTGCATCCTTCCACTTGGAAGTCCCAATTGCTCCCTTGCAACCGAACACTGCCAAAAAATGGAAACAAGCTTGAAATCCATGAAGATATGTATGAACCATGCAGTAAAGTTGAAATGGAATTACAGCAAACAAAAAGTGCGATACACGTACTGAACGAGTACTCTTTGCAGTCTCAATCTGGTACCAGCCTGATTGCAGCCTCAATCTGGTACCTTAACACAATAAATATAGCAGGTTCAGCAATCCGTGTGTATGTTGCTCAGTAATTTTGCATGTGCTGCGTTAGTTCTTTTACCATACCATTGGACAATATTTCAAAAAGCTGCGTTGACGCATGATACTGACGCGACTAGCTGCCAGTTGGAGGCTCAGCTTGCCTATGGCGGCAGCGTGCAAAGAGCAAACAGTGTGTACATGTAGACCTAATAATGCTGCAGCCTTGGCTTTAACATGCAGTTTGGCTTTAACATGGCATGGCATTCATAGCACGAGTGCATGTAAGGTACCTGTGATAAAAAAGCAACTCATCCTTGATAGTGTAATATTGTGTGCTCGACACAAGCTAGAGTTGTTCTGATGGTTGCTTGGTTTATTGTGTGTCAGATGCAGGAGTACAACTACATGTATATTATATACATGTACCTCTATACATGCAGACATGGGGCTAGGTCTAATGGGGTACAATATAATGATTGATGTATAGCAGGTGGGGCCATCAGGATCCAGAAGGGGGGCAGAGCTACAAGGACATTGTAAAAAGGAAACCATTGCAGGGTAGAGTGATGGTGGTCAGGAGCGGATGTGTAGGATACTTAATCTAGCTAACCCCCCTCACTCTCTCCCCAGATAACTGCTTCATTGCACGCCTTGTGCAATTTATTATTGGTCATCAAGTTTGTGTAGGCCTATGGGGGGATTGTATATTTGGGGACCCCCTAGTTTTTTGACAGTTTAATCTTTCAAAACTGGTGAGTTCCCCCCAAAAAGAAAGGCAACACTCTCTTCATTGCACTGACCCCATTTTTTTGAAATTTCAAATTGTACATTGTGAGAAAAATGTGACTTTTATTAACTGATATTGATAAACCAACCATGCAAACTTGAATTCACCATGTGTTATCTGTTAAAACACAGTTTCCTCTCAAAATTTCCCTGAAAACTCAAAACCCTACCCTTTTGACAGTAATGAAACTACATTTATTAACCACTTAGCGCCCAGGTATTTATCAATATTGATGATGCTGGGCCGGCATATTATCATTTTTTCCCGTTTTCAAAATTCTTCAAAAATTCATCATTTCATTTAACGGATGTTTATAGCCACACGAAGTAATCTTTAGGCACTACTCTAAGTTGACAGGTAATCTTCATCAATGCCCAAGAATTTCAGCCAGGCCTGTAGCCTTGTAAAAAGTGCAGCGGTGCTGTGTGGCTCATTGCTGCGGTGGTGGACCGCTTTTGTCCCCGTGGTAATCCGCTGGCTATAAATCCTGGTATACGGTTTCAAAACAAGGCTGGATTATCACCACTTTTGAGAGTGAAAAATGCCGGTAATGCCCAGCAGCCTGGTCTTTTGTTCGGAGTACGGTCTTTTGCTACAGGGCCCTGTTCCCTTTGTCCGAGTTTGGAGACCCCAGCCACCCATATAAACCATACGTCTCCGATTCCGGAGTCCCCGGCTGGTAGTGGTTAAGCATGATGTCACAGTCATCTACCATGGTCAATTAAAAAGTTAAATGTAACACTCCCTTCTGTTATAGAAACAGGGTCCCCAAATTAACAATCCCCCCTATTGGCCTACTACTCATCATATGTACTGCCTACTGCTAGGCTGAGATTCCAACCGTTCGGAAAATAATAGAGCCTGCAAATGCAATTTTGTATTCATGCATAAAACCTCTTAGGCCTATATCAGTTTTTTTTACAATTGATGGAACAAAAACGCTGGGGATTCCTAAAAGTACGTTTACTGTACTGCCACGATGCGCGATGCTAGACCATGGGACTATAGGCCTACATGTAGGCCTCGAGTCACAGGACTTCGCTAAAAAAGTTAGAAAATGTGAAAATAAATTTTTACCGGCAATGGCGATATCGTAATTCCGACAGTTGAAGACATAGGCCTAGGCCCACATGTATGTGTTACACAATTTCTGGACAAGTTGGCACAACTGTTGAGTTCACTTCCAAAAAGGGAGCATTTCCTATTATCACACTGAAGATACAGAACACGCTGAAGGGAGAAGTACCAATCACGTGGTAAAAAAATAATTTCAAGCTTCGCATCGCAAACAGCCGAAAGAGGGCGTTATCCGCTGATCGTATTACCACAAGTGCACCACCACCAGGTAGCTCCAGTGTTGTAAATGCAGGTTACCAATACATTTCCAATATAGCACGTGAACACGTACGTGGAAGGTGCACTATATTATAGCCACAACACTTCAAGCATGAAGTTCCACATGGACAAGTTGTAAACATATGAATCGGCTTGAAAGATGCTTTCGTTCTCTATTCTACTCTCAGGTACTTAAAACATTTATGAACAATTTGTAATGTTTATTAACATTTCCCTAGGCTTGGGCATTGCAGGATAGGACCTACCTGGCCGTCCCCGATCGGCGATTATTGTTTTGGTGTAGGCCCTCATGATCATCACCGTACCTGTAAGGCACTGAACATACGCAGTGAATGTCGGGGCACTTTTCTGTACGTAACTGAAAGTTTCGTTCACAAGGTGTTCCAGAGTAATTAATTAAGGGAAATGAATTACGTGTTACACATTTATAATGCCCAGACATTTTGACATTGACACACACTTAGTTCTTTGTTGAATTTCCTTTGGCAGTAGGCTTGTTGTTGAGGAAACGGTAAATTAACCCTAACCCCCAAGGGTGTATGTACAATCGTATTGAAATTTGAGGATTTGGGACTGTTAGGGTTAAGGAAATAAATGTGCAATTTCAACATTTGATTCACTTGATTTTGAATGCTCTCGCTTGACTAGCCTGTTTTCTTAGAAATTATACAGGTATTCAAATGAAAATCACTGCTTGGTGGTGTGGTTCTTGCTACACGTGATATCCATTACAAAGTTTACATTAATTAGCCAGTATTTTATTGCTTGAAAATCAAACCAACATCTTCTCTAAGTGGTGCACTAAGAATTGTATACTAGGACATTATACTCGGACAATCTGTTCTAAGTTTGAGCTGATGCCACAGCCAAGGAAAAAGTTTAAAGTATAAAATGCATCCCGGACACCGATCATAATAGTGATCTGGAAAAAATGTCATAAAACAATGCAAGCACAGGTGATTATTAATAACACATTAAAGGGGGCACACTGGACCCGTACCACGGGTACACCAGACTCGTCTTAATTGTGGGCACACCAGACCCAAACCATGGGCACACCAGACCCAAACCATGGGCTCACCAGACCCAAACCACGGGTACCATGCCCAAAGAAAAATCCAAGAGAAATGTAATATTTTGTGCATCTTCCCACTGTGATGTCAAACATTCGGTCGGGAAGTCACATACATCAAAACTTAATTTACAAGCATTCTTGAAATGCAAATGCAAAAACTCGTTGAAAGGAATTACAATGTCAGTAGTAGAGGTTTCCCACTGACGTTGGACATTCAGTCGGAAAACCTCGAACCCCAAAGAAGCAAACGTGATATGAAATGCGCTCGAAACACATTACAAATGAATTCTAGTACTCCCACTGATGTTGCATATTTAGTGAGGAGTATGTGAATAATATACACTTATAAGTTACACATTGAACACTTGAGAAGTAATATCAGTAATTCACTTATAAGCGTAACGAATAGGTTGGTTGCTGACTGTCTGAGTCCGCCAAAAAATTGCCTGCAGTAGCTAATTAACCTCTCAAGCAGCCTCTGCCAATGTCGAACATACGTTAGGCAGCGTAAGAAGATAATGCAAATAAGGGCCTATTAAAACACCAATAATGTAACAGGATGTTAATGGAGTAATACCAGCCTCCAGTGACAAGGCTCACCCAAACAACTTCAAAATATAGCCAAAGCAAGCAATTATGCTTGCAATGCGAGACTAACTCAACCTGAAGGTGGTCGATCGGGGAGGCGGCGGGCAAAATTAAACTAGAAAGGCTAACAAGAGTTCTGCTTGCTATAAGAGGCTGTTTACAGAGTGACCAGAAAATTACAGTCGCGCTACGAGCCAGGAGCTGATGCGGAGGTGGCGCATCTCATTGGTCAGAAGTTTTTCCACACTTCCAGATTTGCATAACCAGGTCCCTCTTTGCATAATTATACCATATTTGGCATGGCGCACTCATGACCTTGCTCACATGAACGGGACTAAAACGTTTGTAGGTCAATTTACCTACCCAGTTGTGCAATGCATTGGCACGTACAAGTACACCGTGTACAAGCGCCCTATCACGTGAAACCTCCTCACCTTACGCGCTCCTGGAAATAAGCAATACACCGAGTATAATACCTTTTACCATCTGATATTATATAGTAAAAGGTGTCAAGGTGCACATTTCTATGCCTGGCAATCTTTTGCATTTTAGTCCCATAATTCAATCAATGTTTCAACTGCATTTTATGAGTCCAAAAATAGCATAAAGCCTTAGAAATTCTTCCTTTTACTCTACAGTTAAAGGATTGAAGAATAATTTTGGGAGAATTGACGTTGGTGTATAGCCTTGAAGACACACATGTATCCATGCACATACCAGTGTATTACATTACGATTTTAGGATCCAAATATGGCTTGCCACATATCTAACATCAACACTTTAACATTAATCAAGTACTAAATAATGTTACAACCACTAATTTTTACAAGTTCTATGTAACATTGATTAATGACACTATCAACACTTTTTTAGACTAATTTGAGTTGAATAATCTCGGACTTAATGCATGAATCTCAATTCCAATGATATTGGTTCATACCCCACACAGACACAAGAAATAGGTACAGTCAATGGTTATCGGAGTTCAGAGAAATTATTCAAGATTATTCATTACATTCCTGTACCCGTCTTTTGTGCCTTGACGTTTTATTGCTGTTGGCTTTTTTCCCAGGGATAAAGGAAGTGTTGTCAGTTCCCCCAAACAGCTGTATTCTCTGTCCAAAAATGATGATGACGGCTGAAGGATTCATCTGATAAGAGCTCTACAGCCCGATGCTGGTCATGGACATTGTAGCAGTCATCAAGAGCATTGGTGTGACTGATCAAGAGACCAGTTGCATTCACACAGACGAATCAGCATGGAGATGCTGATGGCTGCATAGGATGCCTGAACTTGCAATAGTTATGAAGGTAACACTTCTGTAACAAATTTTCCATAATAAGCAGGAGGTCGTGGGTTCGAGTCCCACCCGAGTAAGCTTGTGGGGTTTTTCACAAGCTCTCTGAAAAGCACTGAGCATACAGTGCTTATTAATATACGTTGGGTAAGGGCAAAACCTGTTATATATAATTAACATCTCCCCAACGCAAAAATACATCTTGATAAAGTACAAATACTTCATTTTCAAATACCCGGTATATGTTCTAACCAAACTGGCTGCACAAAGTTCTCCACCCAACAGCCGCATTCCAGTAAATATTCAGTTGATCTATGGAAGGAATCCACAGTGCACTATCACAAAGATCTTCTAGGCTGAGAGAAGCCAGGATGATTTTTCTCCTTGTTTGGATAAGTCACTTTTGACACGGTGTAAGGTGAAAAGCATCAGCGGTTTTGGGAGAAGGTATGGAGTGATGGCTGGTCCCAATACCAGCAAACTCTGGACAACTGCAATTAGCATTGAGTGAGTAGCATACTGGGTCTCCTTTGCTGTAGAGTTGGAAGTGTGTTAATGTCTTCATTTTCTTCTGTGGTTGAAGATTGTGGACAGAATATTTAGTTTGGTGGTTTTTCAACCTGTCAAGTGCATGTGCTGTAGTAAAGACAACTCTTTCACAAAAGTGTCATTTATTTCACTGAAAAGTTAAAGAATCATTTCATAAACATCTTTGCTTCCAACAAGTCCAGTGCTATTATCAGTCTTGGCTGATGATGTTCAATGTCTGGAGCTCTGGTCAATTTTTCTGTGTTTCAAATTCTGCTTTAGATATGCAGTAGCTACGTGTATGTACACATACACATGTGCGTTTCGTTATCAGGTTACCCCCAGGCACGTACCCTTGCCATTTTGTTGTAATGTTTGTGCAGACTGATCTGTTGAGGTCTTTTATGCTGCTTCCCCAGTTAATCCCAGTTTTGTTTGCCTGCTGTCAAATATGACTGAATGTAATGAGACATTACTTTGAATCTAATGCCACTGAGATACATGTACATGTACCTCTGATTGCTTTTTCATGTGCTGACAGGGACTTAATGGAGGATTAATTCTCACTTTGACATGAGTCTTTCAGTTTTTTTTGTTTTGGACAGCTTGTTGCTTAGTTATCAGTTATTGTTACTGATTCCTAGCATCATGAATGGCCAACTTGACAACAGTGTATACAATCTGTCAAATAGTGAAGAAGTTGAAGCCATGGTAATTGGAAATTTATTGCCTCAGCCAGCCCTTCTGTTTATATAAAATAACGAGCTTTTCAGTTGGCTTACATGTACTTACATGTACTCATTCTTTTTCACTCATAGGCGGTAACTGGATTTGTCATACCTCTGTCTTGAATACTGCCCTTTCATTGGCCCATGAAATGATCATGGCTAGGTGATACAAATGCACCTATTACCTTTGGGGTGTACATTACTTTCGAAAAACAGTTAACCAACAGTAAAGTTTAATTTCATTTGTCTGGTAACAACATGTAACTATCTGTCAAGTTTGTACCTGTATACAATGCACACATGCACATAGTTCTGAATAACATGTGATTCATTGCTAATAAAATCAATCTTAACTTAGTTTTATGGTGCTTTTGCCTGTTTTCTGTCTTGTAATTTCTCATTAAATTAGAAATACTGTTCTTAATTCTCCAAGAATTAACAAGTATCACTTTGCAACTCTGTCAGCACAGTCCTCATGGGCAAACACATTTAGCCCTATGAAAAACACTGTGTTTCAGCTGAGACTGTTGAGTTGAGGCCCCCCTGACATCAGAGCTTGTGTGAGCATAAACATCAAACATGTGAATGAAGTCTTACAGGGTTGTGGTAATGTTCAGTATGGAAATTTCTCAACTGAAAATGGGGAGGGGGCGGAATCCTGTAGCTGAAAAGAATACCTGTACATCACACTCAAGTAATCAATGTTTGTCTGTTGAAGTGCTGTACAGACATCCTGCATGTACATGTACATTCTGCATTGCAGTTACCCCTTTGAGCAATCTTTGCCAAACTGTCTGTTGTTGATGAAGAATTCTAACTGTGCCATTGATCTAAGGCTTGAATCTTTGAATCAAGTATTCTCACCTGCACCAGACAGTAAATTACGCAGAGCTCTTCGAAGATCCCTGTTCCTCAGATAGTAGATAACAACATTCAGCCAGCCATTTGACAACTGCAGAGTTTGTGTGAACATGAAGGCAGAGTACCTGTTATGTATATCCCATTTATTTTGTGAAACTATTAATCGCTGTAGGGATGCAGGTTATGACAACAAACCCTGTTATGATGATGACGGTGGTGGTTGATCTGGTGCTTATTCTCCGTCCACCTTGGCCATTGCCTGCTTGGTTTTCAGCAGCAATGCATCGGGTTTGATTTTGAACAATTAGTGTAACGCGTGTGTACAGGTTGAATATAGTCATCAGTGGCAGTGTAGTAAGTACATTTACAAGAAGCAAATAGATTCTCCAGTCGTATATTTTTCTGAGACAAAAGTATTTATTTGGACCATCGTGTAGAGTATAAGCAGGGTCAAATATTCCAAATGTCAGCAAGCACAAAATGCCTATAGCAGCCCCTGTGCTGTATACAGTTATCTTGGATCTGGACACAGTGATCATTGACGTGTAGTGGAGAGGGTTGCAAATGGCAATGTAACGATCTACAGTCGAAAGAAAAAGGGCCTATATACTCAGTCCAGTAAATGTGTATTCCATCACATGTTTGGCTTGCACAAAGGAAATCACCCAAGAACCAACTTCCAGCAAGCAATACTGTTGTGTTAAGGATCCAACATACACTGTTACAAAGATCAGACAGGGTGAGAGAAGCCATAAATGCTTTGGTGGTTAGCTGGATGCTGGTGACTCGCCGTAAGGTGAAAAGTATCAGTGGATTCAGCAGGAGATTTGGAATGATGGCTATCACCATCAGAATCTTGACAATAGTTGCAAGTGAAGTTTATAAGAATGAGTTTTCCGCCACTTCTGCTGTAGAGTTGAAACTGCTGCATTGGGTGTAGTTTCCATGGCTGCTTCAAGAGTAGACTAAAACTTGATTTGATAGAGTTTGTGGCAACTGCAATCCACCAGTACAAACTTTGGCATAGAAAAACTGTTCAGCTGTAGACCTTTACAATGTTTCTCTTGGGAATGCATCATACAGTGTACGTACACGTACAGTAAGGGTTCTGTTACTAGAATGGAGTGCAGACCAGTGTGGTGAGGTCTTTTAACCTGCTTTCCTTTCAGCTCAAAGCAGTCAGTTTGTTGGACACTGTCAAATTATAATTGAGCCAATCAAATTTCATCAGCCTCTACCTGTGATAGGCTGGTGCTGTGAATGGTCAATATTGAGAGGATTTGTTTATTAACACAATGTATAGACAGTGCCTGGCCAAATGCAGCAAACTCAGCTTGTCAGTCATGGGGTTTAAATATACAACAGTAGACTCCACCCTCTAGTGTTAGCAATTGATATGAGACAGGACAGAACTGAACATATTCACTGAAATATAACAAGGAATAGGACAAAGAGGAGGAGCAGTTTAATCTTTTCTACAACTTGTTAAGAACATCCAAAGAAATTCAAAAATAAACCATTGCTTTATTTGAATACAGAATTAACAAAATGGTTTGCAAGTAAGAGTAAGGAGTGTCATTCCATCTCACTAACTTCTGATAAACTACAGGATTCTGCAAGATTGCGTGATACTTACCCACAACTCAGTGTGTGAAAATAACTCACATACAGACCTCCAAACCTTTCCGACTTTGGCAGAAAATTTCCACTTTTTTTTGTTGTCTACATTTCTGCTTTTATGCATGTATTTTCCAAAAAAGGAAAATCCAGCTGGTGGTTGGCATTTTTCCCCCCAAATGGAGGTGGTATGGCAAGCATTGC
>NW_019091380.1:101910-113527 GCF_001949145.1 Acanthaster planci | reverse complement strand
ACAAATTAATACAAGAATCTTTGGGTTAGACCTCGGCGCCAATCAGATAGTAAACCACGTAGCTCTTGGCGAAGATCCCTGTTCCTTAAGTAGTAAATGAGAACATTCAGCCAACCATTTGACAACACCAGGGATTTAGCCAACATGATTGTCTTGTACTTGTCATGGGTCTCCCATTTACTTCTTGAAGTTATCCCTAGAGTTATCACGGCTGGAATCCATGTGATGATCAGAGTCCCTGTTATGATGATGATGGTGGTGGTTGATCTGGTGTTTATTCTCTGCCCACCTTGGCCGTTGCCTGCTTGGTTTTCAGCAGCGATGCGCCGGGCTTGATTGCGAGCTATTAGGTTAATGTGTGCATACAGGATGAATATGGTTGCTAGTGAGATAAAAGCCAGTGTAACAACAAGATATACTCTCCAGTCATCTCTTAGTCCAAAACAAAGTCGGATGGGACCATCCCGTGAAGCAGTAGCTCTGTCATAAATCCCATAAATAAGAATGAAAGTTACAAATGTTACAGTCCAGGTAATGGTTACCATGATCTTTGATCTGAATGTAGTCATCATGGAAGGATATCGCAGAGGGCAGGAAATAGAAATGTAACGATCCACTGTCAGAAGAAGAAGTGACCAAATGCTAAGGCCATTAAATATGATTTCAACTGTGTTCTGTACCACACAGAGAAAATCACCCAACAGCCAACTTACTGCAAACAGTTCCACTAGTCTGAGGATCAACAGTACACCACTACAAAAGTCAGACAAGGTAAGTGAAGCCATGAAGATTTTGGTGGTTGGCTGGATGCTGGTGACACGCCGTAAAGCCAAAAGCATCAGTGGATTCAGGAGCAAAATTAAAAGAATTGTCAGCGTGGTGAAAAGTGTCACGAAAATCCACAATGGTGTCGGTTCCACTCCATACTTCACATTCTCATCAGTAGAATTGGGGGTGACACGTAATCCTGCAATGTTTGTAGTTTCCATGGTTTCTAAAGAAAGTGACATGGAGACAAGAGAATAGATTTTGACAGATTATTAGTCGCTTTTCTAGATGATTTATTCAAAGCTGATAAACAAAGTGCCGCCACTTGCTTCAAAGGCTTGCTCTTGATGCTGTGGTACAGTCAGGAAGTTTACTATCATCCAAGGATGGACTTCAGCTCGAGCTTTGGCCACATCAAGGCCCAGTTGCATGTTTTGTGGTGAAGATGATGCAAGGTCTTGTATACAGTAATGAAAGTCTGAAACTATCTAAGAAGCAATATCTGTCGAGAGTTGAACTTATTAACGATCCAGTTGCCTTCCTTGTACCAGCACACAATATTCACTGGATCAAATCCAACAAACGACCAGAGACCTCTGGCCCTGAAGACTCACTGGTCATCAATTCCCATGCATAATGTTTCGTCGCCGGTACATTTGCTGTGCCTATGATACAGATGTTTATCACGGACACCGCGATAGGTCCAGATTCGGTGGTGCACAGGTTGCTTTAAAGAGTCATCAAGCTTGTTTGTTGGCCGTCAGGTGTCATTGGAAGTTTTAATATAGGTGTATGCGCGCTGTGATTGTCATCTCATAATTGCTAAGATCATCTAGGTGGTTGAAAGGGGATAACTAGTTTGCTGACTGGCAGGCTACTCCCCCTCATTATGTTTATAGATCCTCTACTACCAAACATCTGTAGTGGGACAATTTTGAGGATTGAGGAATGTTAGTTTTGACCTCAAGTTTAATACGTTTTACAGCACTAAGTTTAATCTGGATCTACTGTTACCATCTGGATGACTGTAATAATCAAGCTAATGATTAGAGTCCCTGTTGTGATGATGATGGTGGTAGTTGATCAGCAGTGCATCTTACTTGATTGCAATACAGGGTGACATAAATTATCCGTGAGTTCACCGTGAATGTAGCAGTGAGATACAGTGTATCCAATCATGTACTCATCTGGTGCAGGGGTTGTCAGGGCCAACTGTAGAATGGTCAGAAACCCCATATGGTTAAAAATGAAGATCATGAATATTAGATCCTGTTTACTGTCTAGGCCTACCATAATCTTTCCATCTGTGAAGGGTACCATGTACATGTACATGTAACTCACTTAAGTTGTTCTGCAACTGATGGGCAGTGAATCAGTGAAGAGAACTTGGACATTCATTATCAATCAAAACTGGCTGGAACATCTAGCTTACTCTTTTCATTCATATTAATTACATGTACATGTATGCAACCCAAAATCTCCTAAATTTCAGAAAATGTCTTCCTTAAAAATAGGAATGAGCCTTGGTTAGAAGTTGATAAAAATTACATGTAAATCAAGTTGTTAATTTTGTCCAAGCAAAGAATACGTATTCCTGTTCAAGAAATAGTAATGTTGCCACATAGTGTACACATATGTACCGGGTAGTGCATATAACACTCAATAGCAGTGGCAAGGCATTTTACCTGAAACATCTTAAATCAAAAACCCTCAAACATTTTGAGTATTGCTGGAAGTAGAGCAATAAGGATTGCCCCAATTCTGCTTATCTAAACCAAGTTTGAATTGCCCATCAACAGTAAATTTGGTCAATCGCCTTTTCTTATCTTGCAATTTCTTTTCAGGAAAAAGGTATCAGCAGTAACATGCATGTACATGTACTCTTCCACTTCACAAAAGGCTAACGTTTTTTGCAATATACATGTAAATCTCAACTTATCAAGCTCAGGATATGATTGTGTGATTGTGGAAACATAAAATATCCATTTTAATTGGGGGATTTGCTCTTACACTGATGTATATTAACCACTGTATGGCTGTCCGAGAGCATGTGATAAAAATTGACAAGCTTACTACATGTATGTCAGTAGGCCTACGCATAAGATACATGTATGTCAGTGTAAGGGCAAATCTAATAATTAAAATTAACATCTCCTCATCACAGAGTACATCTTGAAATAAAATATCCATATTTGTTTTTTAAAACCTTTTTAAAGTAAAATTGAATTGGAGAAGTGCAAAAAACATGTTTGCTGTTTCCATTTTCTCTGTGTCTGATATTTGATTATGACTAACGATGAAACAATTTCTCTGAACTGTACTCAGTGACAAGGACATTAACAAAGCTGGCATTTTATGTTAGTAGCTAATAGTCTAAATTTACAAGTGTACACATATTTATGTGCGTCAGTGTGTTCATTTGTCTATAACGTTTGTTACATGTATTAGATCAGAAGGTCAAAAATTAGACGTGCTCATTGTGCTCTCACACTGAATAATCATTGACAAAAATTTTCCAATAAATTCACATGACATTAATTACATATGGTATATGTGCAGGAACTGTGATCTAAATGTAATATCCCATTTAGGATGCTACCAGCCTAAATTAATTATGTTTAAGCCCAAAAGTCTTACACTCTACATTGCTCAATCTGTAGTTAAAATCCACACTGAATAATCATTGACAAAAATTTTCCAATAAATTCACATGACATTAATTACATATGGTATATGTGCAGGAACTGTGATCTAAATGTAATATCCCATTTAGGATGCTACCAGCCTAAATTAATTATGTTTAAGCCCAAAAGTCTTACACTCTACATTGCTCAATCTGTAGTTAAAATCCCTGATGTGTAAATCAAAGTGCAGTGTCATTGATACATTACAATGGATTTTGTGAGTCACAATGTTACTGTTACTGTGGATATACACTGTACATGTAGGATTATAAATGATGAGGTTATAATCCCACAGTGCTTTCCTATTTAATATGAAGATGATCCAAGATATTCAAGCTTTCCTTGAACTCTAATCTTAGAATCTTTGGTTCAGCTTTTGGCACCAGTCACTTAGTTGACCACGGATCACCTGGCGGAGATCTCTGTTCCTCAGGTAGTAGATAACAACATTCAGCCAACCATTTGCCAATAAGAGGGATTCCGTGAATGAGAAGGCCAAGTGCCTGTCAAAGTAACACCATTCAGATTGTGAAACTATCACCATCCCAATGACTGTGGGAATCCAGGTGATGATCAGAGTCCCTGTTATGATGATGATGGTGGTGGCTGCTCGGGTGTTTTTTCTCTGCCCACCTCGGCCATTGCCTGCTTGGTTTTCAGCAGCAATGCGTCGGGTTTGATTGCGAGCTATTAAGATGATGTGTGCGTACAGAATGAATATGGTTGCCAGCGAGATAATAAGTAACGTAGCAACAAGACAAATTCTCCAGTCATCTGTTTTTGCAGTGCATAGTTTAGGGTCATACGGTGAAACAGTTGCAGTGCCAGAAAACCCATACATAAGAGTAAACTTTAAGAATGTAACAGCCCATGTACTGCATACCGTGAGCTTTGATCTGAACTCAGTCATCAGTGAAGGGTAGTGCAGAGGACGGGAGATAGCAATGTAACGATCCACAGTCAGAAGAAGAAGTGAAGTACAACTCAGTCCAGCAAATGTGAATGCTAGAACACTGCGTGCTGCACAGAGAAAATCACCTAACAGCCAAGACCCAGCAAATAGTTCCACCAACCCAAAGAGGTGGATTAGACCATTACCGAGATCAGACAATGTGAGAGAAGCCATGAAGATTTTAGTTGTCGGCTTGATGCTGGTGACACGCCGTAAGGTGAAAAGCATCAGTGGATTCAGGAGAAAATTCAGCAGGATCATCAGTGCGGTAAAAAGTGTTACAACAATCCTGACAGGTGTTGTTACCAGGTTGTGTTTCACATCCAAAGCTGTAAAATTACAGATGGTGTGCAGTCCTTCAATATTCGTAGTTTCCATGGTTACCAGAAGGAGATATTCTGGAACAACTGATTTACAATTAATAGATAATTTAAATTGTCTTTTAATTATGCACCGCCACAGGGTAAGTTTATTTGAAAGTGCAATGGGTAGCTCATGAAGTTGTCATTTAATCCAGCGAGAGAGGTTGACACTGTCTTAGAATCAATGTCAGGTTGATATTTGCACACACTCAGATTTGGTCTTCTGCCAAAAGTCAGCGAGATTTTAGCAAGGTTTCTGGTTAGAGCTGAACAATTTTACATGCATTTGCCAGTTGAAGAATGATTGAAATTTGTTTGATCCGCCCGACTGAAGACTCTGCTAGTCTATGTTCCTTGTTGATCTGTATGTAGAGTGATGATGTTTCTCCTGTGCCTAAAATATATGCACACTGTACATTGACAGCAACTGGTACAGGGTGTGACTGCATTATGTTAATGAAATGTGAACAGGTGGTTGGTAATGGCACTACCTGTGACTTTGCTGGAAAAAAAATCCACCAAGGTCTACTATGTTCTTGCTTATATTGTATGGCATAGGGGAAAGTGTCGAAAGTTATTGGCTAAGCTACTTTAAATCATTACAGTGGACCAAGTATATCCTGAGAATTTCAAATGAAAAACAGTCAAAAGTTTTCCTATGTTCATGAACAGTTCCATTATTTTACTCCATCAGCAGGTTGCAGCCAGTGTGCTGTAATTGACTGGGCAAAGATCACATTGGCCTTGGGGGAAGTGGGCGCCATGGTGATTATTTATCTCATAATTACATGTACATGTACGTACTGTGGATCCAGTCAGGATGAAACTGGTGAGTAGCGTTCAGAGGTTTTGGCTAATGGAAGTTTCACGTCATGAAATCATGAACAATTTTTTCACGGCAATGCCCCTTTAAAAACAGAATCAATTCCAAAGGCATCAAATTATTTCATTTAGGTGCCAATGTTTAAAGGTAACTAATGTAATGGGTGTAGGGCTGTGATAACATGGGGTAATTAGAGTTTCTGAGGGTTCGGATACCTTCATAAGTAAATTTTGTCTTCATCTTTTTCTGCGGGAGTATCCAAACTTACAGAGGAGAAATGAAACAGGCACAAAGATAGTATTAGAAAAACACAAACATATTGAGGCAACAATAAACACGTAACCTCATTTGAGTGAGTGCATATTTATATCTTTAATGTTTTTAGAGCAGATGATTTCCAAGCACTGTTATATGCACATGTACATGTACATGTCGTTGAGATGCTTGTAATAATAACAGAATACTGGATTTAAAAAAAGGGCTATTTAAACATTTACTAATGTGTTGCTATTATAGAATGTTTTTGAAAAGCCATACATGTACACATTATATTTCAACATACAAAAATAAATGAGTTGTTCTGTTCAGTGAAAAACCCACAATCTTCCTCTTAGGTCAGTGATCATGACAAGTATTTCTTTTTGCTTCATATGACACTGCTTTTATTAAAAAAACTGTAAATCACAAGCATGTAACAAAAAAAGAAAAACACAATTTAATAATGAAATAAATCATCAATGTGCAAGAAACATCGTCTATATTCTATCACCATGTCTTGAGAAAGTATAGTAGATCTCACTTTATCTATTTGAGAACAACAAACATACTATGTAGCTAAATTTCGCGGCTAATTTTTGGTGACATAAAATGTTAATTCTTTGCTTTCACTCGGGGTATGGGGTATGAACTGGCCTGAGGAGATTAATTATTTTCTTGCCGTGCCATTATTTGCTGTTGTTATTTGGATAGAGGTATCCCAGGGAGGAGTTTGTGGACAGACAGGAGCGTTGTGACAGCTTGCAAGAAAGAAATCTTACCTGTGAAGAGGGGTGCATTTTTGGGGTCGGAGTTGTGAGGGTCATCATGCTGTCTCCCAGTTCTCTTTACTTGCAATTCCCGGCTGTGGTGATTGGAGGTTTGTTGAGAAACAAACTTGCCTTGGCCACATTTAGGACACTTGCACATGACGTCTAGAGTCTAAAAGATCCCCCATGCTATCAGGACACGCTTTTTATATGTTTTTGATCAGCGAAATTATCTGCCTGTAGTTCTTTTCAGACTAAGTTCATCGCTGTGGTCAAACCATGCTCTTACTTCCTGAAACACTAATACATTGCACGTGTTGATTTCCATGCATGCAAGGACCCACGTGACTTAAGCAGATGAATATAACCTGTGCATGAATGAACAGGGATTGTTTCAAAGCAAATAAGATTTATCGTTCAATTAAGCCATGGACCAACAGCATATCCGAGGGCATGAAAACTGGAGACATACATCACGATAATCTCCCCCTCCTTCCAGCAGGTTCACTAAGCATTACGCGGTAGACATGTGGGCCTGAGTGTTTTTTGCCCATTCATTGTACAAAACATGTCTGTTCTTTGCAATGAGCAGGCTGTTGTACAGAATGTCCAGCCTCTGGCTGAGTGTTTGGGCAAATTTTTCAGGAAGTTTGATGGCATGTCAGGTGCAGATCCAGGGGAGGTTGAGGCCCCCCCTGAGAAAAAAAGAAAACTTGAGAGAAAAGTAATAAAAATTTTGAAATCAAATTGATATAAAAATGACAACCAGCCAAGAATCATTTTCAAAATGAATTGCTGACAGTGTACATGTCCTTGGAGACAATAACAAATTTGTTAGACCTGACCCCGCCCAGAAGAAAATAATTGTTGGGTCTTTTTCCTTTCTTGGACGGTACTTTCCTTTCAACATGGAAAAGCAGACCTGCTGGGAAACAGATGTTCATTGAGGAATACAAGGAGAAATATCCGTAAATGTCAAGATTGACAAAAGGAGAAACTTAAGCATTTCGTAAAGTTTGCCAAATGTGATATCAGCTTTGCCCGAGGAGGAAGTGTTATAATGAGCACAGAGACCCTAAGTTCCATTATGACCCACCAGCTAGCTGTGGACAGCAGAAACACCAATTGCTATTTAACATCAAATTCTAATGATGTGCTCAGCAAGGCTAAGAAGGCAACTTACAAAGCACTCCATGCTGATAATGCTGGAGCAAGTACCTTCACTGCAAGCTGAAAACGTGTTGGATACATTTATCTTGCATTGTGTTTACACACTTGTTATGATTTAGTGGTTAAAGTACGTGTAAATGTGCCCAAAATAGCTGATTTGGGGCCGTTTAAACCCCTTAAAACCCAGGAGATTGTGGAGGCTCTTGACCCCTGCCGTGATGGCAATAGCAAGCGCTCACATTGAGTAGGCTTTCTAGGTTTCATATGTTGGCAGGTCTGATATTACAGGCCTGGATATACTCCCACACAACTAAAACGACATCAGCTTACAGCGACAGGGCAAGGCCTGATTGTTGAAGCAAATACTCGAAAGATTCATCAGAAAGAAAACCAGATGGGCCAAACTCAAGAAATACAAGGAATAAGAGAATAAAAGCCTTCTCAGTGATCTCCTCATGTTGACATGTACATGAATGTCTAGAATGAACATCTAGAATGTTGCACGGCACCACTCCCTATAACCGAAAATTTATGCCTGCAACTATCCATTCCCTCCCCCGACTTTTGGTTTTGTTTTGTTGAGTTGCATGTTTGTTGCAATGACACCTATGATAATATAAACCCATAATGCAGGATGTATAAAAGTATGGATAAGGTAACTTCCTCTTATCGATACCAATTGAAACGGCCAAAAGTATTTCAAATGTTGACAAGTCATCTAAATTACAAATAAGCATCTTAACGACTTGCTGCCGGGTGGATTTTTCTTGAGCAAGACAAGATGCCGGGTCATTTCAAGATTTTCCATTTTCAAAATTCATCAAAAACTCATAATTTCATTTAATGGCCATGCATACCAAAATGAAGGACTCTTTGGGCACTTCTCTAAAGCTGACAGGTACCCTTCATTTACTCCTGAAAATTTCAGTCAGGCCTGCAGCCTTGGAAAAAGAGCCCAGATTGTGTGGTGTTACATAAGATTCTTTTGTTCCCAAAACCGGCACAGTGCACTGCTGACCTCTTTTCATAATGATCAGCATGCAGCGGTGCTGTGTGGCTCATCGCTGCGGTGGTGGAGAGCTTTTGTCCCCGGTGGTAATCTGCTTGCTCTAAATGCCTCAAACTGTGGTGTACTGTTTCAAAACTAGGCTGGTTTTATCTCCACTATTGAGAGCGAAAAAATGTCGGTAATGCCCAGCAGCTCAGTCTTTTGTGCTGAGCACGGTCTGTTGTTCTAAGGCCCAACTCTTTTGTCCCAGTTCCCGGCTCCCCGGCTCTGCATATAAAGCCTATGTACTCGAAAACGGGTCGCCCGGGAGGTAGCGGTTAATATCAGTATGGTTATCATATCCTTTAATCCATAAGTTTATCCTCTCTGAAACCATTACAAACATCCTGAATGGTTTTTGTTGTGAGTGGCTGTTTAACATTCTCATACCGTGGAGTTGGAGATACAGCAATCAAATGATCCTGCAAATTCTATAGTTCCCATTGCTTTTAGCAATCTTAACACTTGCTGACAGCCACTGCATCAGTAGTTACTATAGTATGTGGAATAATGATTTTGTTTTCAGAGCCAGCCTGATAATTCTGATTCTGAAGATGTTCATACCCGGTACTTTCCCTAAAACCAATGTAAGAGTCTTTGGGTCAGACATTGGCGCCAGTCACATAGTAAACCACAAAGCTCTTGGCGAAGATCCCTGTTCCGTAAGTAGTAAATGACAACATTCAGCCAGCCATTTGACAACACTAGGGCTTGAGCCAACATAATTAACATGTATTTGTCAAAAGTGTTCCAGTTACTTGTTGAACTTGTCCCAAGCGTAATCACTGCAGGCATCCAGGTGATGGTTAGAGTCCCTGTTATGATGATGATGGTATTGGTTGATTTGGTGTTTATTCTCTGCCCACCTTGGCCATTGTCTACTTGGTTTTCAGCAGCGATGCGTCTCGCTTGATTGCGAGCTATTAGGTTAATGTGTGCGTACAAGATGAATATGATTGTCAATGAGATAACAATTAATGTTGTAACAAGATATGCTCTCCAGTTACCTTGTACTCCAGAACAAAGTTGGCTGGGACCATTCTTCAAAATGCCTGCTTGGTCATATACCCCATACATGAGAATAAAGATGATGAATGTTACAGCCCATGTGCTACATATTATGATCTTTGATCTGAACACAGTCATCAGTGAAGAGTACCGCAGCGGGCGAGAAATAGAAATGTAACGATCGATGGTGAGGAGAAGAATGGACCAAATGCTGAGGCCATTAAATATGAATGTAACAACAGTCTGTGCTGCACAGAGAAAATCACCTAACAGCCAACGTACTGCAAACAATTCCACTAGTCTAAGGATCCAGAATATACCGTTACCAAGATCAGACAGGGTGAGTGAAGCCATAAACACTTTGGTGGTTGGCTGGATGCTGGTGACACGCCTCAAGGTGACAAGCATCAGTGGATTCAGGAGCAAAATCAAAAGAATTGTCAATGTGGTAAAAATTGTTACGAACGTGTGGAGTGACAGTTCGTACTCAAGATTGTCATCAGTAAAATTGGAGATGGCATACAGTCCTGCAATTTCTGTAGTTTCCATGGTTTCTACAGATGGCAACATGAAGACAGAGTAGGCTTTGAAGGGTTTATTTTGCCTGGATGTCTAGGAATAATAGGTGTTGACAAATAATTTTCAGTTTCTTCAATTGCCTGCTCATGAAGTGATGTTATTATTCAGTCAAAAGGCTGCCACCCGGCTTCCAAGGATCAATTTCTCAAGATTTGGCCACATCAAGATGCACTTGCTTTCTTTTGTAATGAAGATGGTTTGTTCTTGGAAACAAAGTCAGATACTTTTATGCAGTAATGAAAGTCTGAAAATATTTAACAAGCAGTATCTTTTCAGAGTTGAACACATTAATATGCAGCTACTAGCCTTGTATCTGTGGAAGACATCTCTCTGAATGCACCAGACTACTAAACTCTCTCTGGCTTGTTGAGAAGCATTAGTTATTTCGCTCATAAGTTAGAAATGTGTGTTGATCATTTTGAGATGCCAGATTCTGGTGAAATTGCTCACTTTCACCTGAAGAGGAAGTCTAATTCAGAAGCTGTGAAAGTCTTGTCTGATGGGGTTCATTCACCGCAATGTCCAACTGGTACCATATTGCTCCTTATTGAGAAATGTTGAACTAGTACCAAGCTCCAGATCTGCTGCAGCAAAGTGGAGGTACATGTACATGTAAGTGTCTGAATATGTTTGGCTGCTAGCTAGACAGTGTGTGCAGACAGATCTTTGGGGGATCTTTTATGTTGCCTCCCCAGCTCATAGCAATTCCCAGTCTGTTTGTCTGCTGTCAAGTATGGTTGAACCTAATGAGATACTAATTTGACTGTGAAACTTTCTTATATGACCTTTGGATCAGGACTTGATGAGGCTTGGTCTCATCACTTCAGGATCAGGATTTCATTACTTGTCATGATCAGGTTCTTCATGTGCTGTCAGTTTATTTTTTTTTGTTGAGTACCTGATTGGGATGGCAATTTGTACTGAGAAGCTGCTCTACTGTTTATGTTATGTTAGAACCTGTCAGTGTGGGAAATGAATTTCCTACCCCAAATTATGATGTTGATAAGCAGTACATCACAGCTTTAATGAAGGAAATGCTGGGCATTCCGGTTTGCTTAGCTACATGTAAATTCTGTTGTGCATGCATTCCATTTTATGTATCTAATGCTCAAAGTAATAATACAACACATCTCTTTCATTTTGCCACTTCTGACTGTCTCATGTAAGAAATTGTCTCATTTGTCTGGATAGTAGTAGT
>NW_019091380.1:87968-101492 GCF_001949145.1 Acanthaster planci | reverse complement strand
GATAGAAGTAGTAGTGATGCACCATTAGAGAGGGCTGTGGTTACCTCCAGCTTATCAGTTGTCAGGTATTTGATATAGTGGTAGTGATGCGCCATCAGAGAGGGCTGTAGTTACCTCCAGTTACTCAGTTGTCAGGTACTGTACATGTATTTGATAGAAGTGGTAGTGATGCACCATCAGAAAGGGTTGTAGTTATCCTACAAGGACTGTAGGATAATTTCATTTCTCTTTGTGGATTCTGACATTGCTCAGTCAAAAGTTATCCAACGAAAGATGAGTAGCAAATTATACCTTTTGAATAAAGCTTAAAACTCTGGTTTTCGTAGACTGTCAATGATGTGTCCGCAGTTAGATATGGTATATAATCAAATCACATACATCCAGGAAGTTTCTGTTCTGGCAATGTCCAGGCAAGACCTTTCCCTAGTCATATTGGATGGAGATGCTGGAACATAAAAAATGCCTGCAAATTGCACCAAAACACAAATGTTTGATGCATGGGTACCATTCTAGTTTAAATATACCTGACAGCATTCAGTCAGTCGCTGGTAACGACTAGACACTGGGCAAACACAAAGTACCTGTCACAAGTTTCCAATTTGATTTTGTAAATTATCACTATCCCGATGACTGTAGGAATCCAGCTGGTGATTAAAGTCCCTCTTTTGATGATGATGGTGGTGATCGGTCTGGTGTTTATTCGCAGCCCACCTTGGCCATTGCCTGCTTGGTTTTCAAAAGTGATGCATTGAGCTTAGTTGCAAGCTATCACATGATGTGTGCGTGTATCATAGGATGAATATGGTTGTCAGTGTGATGGCAACTACTGTAACAGCAAGATATATTCTCCAGTCATCTTTTTGCCCTAGACACAATTGATAAGGACCATCAAGAGCAACAGTAGCTCTGACATAAATCCCACACATGAGAATAAAGAAGGGTTGTCATTATGGTGAAAAGCGTAGCCGAAATCCAAATGATCATTCATAGTGTACCTAACACAGTTGCTAGACCAGTGTCTACGAAAAATGGCGTGATGCTGTTGAACAAAATTGGTACCTGTAGAAGCAAAACCTTTTTCAAAAGTCGTTTTGACTTTGTTACTCAAAAGTCATCGATGAAAGAAAATATATTTGCTTGATTGTGTTGGATAATGTCCCTTGCCTTTAGCTCAGGCATTATACAGGTATCAGCACCAGTTCTTCTAATCTTGTCTGAAACGAATGTTGAAGACTAGCCAAGCTCATATTTATTCCCTTGATAATATTTCGACCACCACGTGCATTAACATATTTAGTGTACATGTATTTGTATGTGCATGTACAGTCAAGTAAAAGTTGATATTTTTCAGAAAAACATGGCCAAAATTGCTTTTTTTTCAAGAATGATGCAGCAAGGTTTCATAAAATTAGTGTCAATTTGAGTGTGAGATTTTTTGCCAGTTCATCAAGATTTAACATTATTTTTCAATTTAATCCAAAAATACGGAAAGCCTTGTGGATGACAGATACATGTGTTTTAATTCTAAGTTGTTGCATTTCAAGTCTTTCAGTATTGCCCGGTGAGCAGCGGCTCAGTAGCTTTGTTTACGAAGGGGGTAGCAGTCAGCACATGCCTTACACATATTTGTGGCCCGGTTCATTTAGAGAATGGTTCCCACTACACAATGTGTAATGAAGTAAATGAGTGGAGACAGGAGATGACAAGAACTCAGAATTGGAAACAATTTTTTGAAAATCATTCAGGCAATGGTTTATTTAACTGGGAACTTGCGGCACATAGTGGCCACCAACATTGGATCCGAGTTCTAAACAAATTTCACAAATGGTACTATGGTACTGAGGTGAAAGTAATGTTAGGAAATAAACTAGGGAAGATAGCCAGGGAAATAAGGAGAGACAGGAAGGTTACCAATCAATAAGGGGTTTGCTAGAAAGTTTGTGACGAGTGAACATACAATCTCAGTCTCATCAATGGACACAGACAATAATACAGGCCGGAATATACTCCCACACAACCAAAATGATGTCAGATTGTAATCACAGGCCAAGGCCTGACTGTTGAAGCAATACACTCAAAATATTCAACATCATTCTCCGTGATCTGCTCACAAGTGTGAATGCCTGTTTGCATAGAAATTGAAATCAGTGTAATGAAGTGGAACGTTTAGGTTTGATTTATGTTTTCTTGTGAGCCCTTTGGAATATTTTTTTCTCTGCTTATATCATGTAAACAGATTATGTATCATTCTCGCAATTGCACCAAATGGAATTATAAGTTACTTGTGCAGTAAAAATGATTTGGTCATGTGAACAACAATTTACGTATGTATAGAATTAATTATCTTACATGCATAGTGAATTATTTAATTGTAATTTATATCATGTTTTAGCTTTTATACATTTTTTTTTGTCGGATACAGCACATCTTACTAGTGTCTCATTCTATGTTTTATTATGTCTACAAGACTTCCTGACCCTGCCCCTTTCTCTCCCATTCTCTCACCTCAGTGCTCCATTTATCCCCTCTTTACACTTTTCCTTTTCCATCATCCTGTATATTTCCCTTTTTCCAGTATTCTTTTTCCTCCATCCTCTTCCTCTAGAGCACATTGTATTCTCACTTATGTTTTTAATGTCACATTTTGTGTCAAGTTTCACAACTTGGCTCTTGACCGCGATGAAAGCATTTTGATTAATAAACCTTACTACTACTTCTAGTAACAGTGGCATGTGCAGGAATGAACATCTAGATGTACATGTATAAGTGACACCGCTCCCTATCCTGCTGATGTGAAAACTTAATCTTCCACACTGCATCAAGCACTTCTCTTGAGAAAGTGAAAGCTCTGTAGTTGTATTTTGCATGTAGCATTCCATAGTGCACCGAACGATAATGTGTGCTAATGATGTAGACCTGCTATTTTTACAAAGCATTTTTGGGTGAATGGAAAAACAAAAAACCAGAAGCAAGTAGCACTCGACCAAACTTACTTGAAACTCCTAGATAGCGATGTATTTAGGATTAAAATTGAAGGGGCGGGGGGGTTGCCAATTCATCTAAAGGGCACTGATGACCGCAAGTGATTAGTGTTTTATCCAATGCAAGATGAAATAGTGGGTTCTCACGGGGAGGGCAATATAGACCTCTGTGTGGATAGTTTATGCCAGCATCTATAGAAATCCTATAGAAATTTAGTGTATAAGGGCAATATAACTACACTGTACCTTCATTGGAAGTAGTGTATGAAAGAACTCTTGAATGTAGGTTTTTTGTAGGATACCTTCATTCCATGGCAGTCAAATTTCATGTTTTGATCAATGTGACAATAAAGAAATTGAAATGAGTTCCATTTTCTCCAATACAATGAATTCCTGGGTATACTAGCGTCATTTTATGAGTTTAATCGAAAATGTATGCCTACATGTAACTATCTATTTCCCCCTACTTTAGTTTTGTTTTACTTGTCTGTTGCAATGAAACCTATAATAATATGAGCCTTCAATACAGGATGTGTGAAGGTGGGGTTACTTCCTCAATATGCAATGTACATTTAATACATATATATTTCATTTTTTGTTATTATTACTATTATTATACTATGGGAAATCATATCCTTGAATCCATCAGTTCATCTTCTCTGAAACCATTATGAAAATCCTGACAAGCCCTCTCTTTCAGCCTGAATGGTTTTGTTGCAAGGTTCTGTCTAACATTCTTACCGGTATCTGTAGAGTTGGAGATACGTGTATGTAGCATTTGATCCTGCAAATGGTGACTTTTGATCAGTTCTAAAAATGGTCAGTGATTGTTATACTTATTTCTCTCAATTGTTGAAGCCACTGAATTGGTATTTGCCATAGTATGTGAAACCTTGACTTTTTGCAGAGCCTGACTGATGATTCTGCAAGATGTTCGACACACCTCCCCCCCAACTAATGTAAGAGTCTCTGGGTCAGACATTGGCACCAATCCAAAAGTAAACCACGTAGCTCTTGCCGAAGATCCCTGTTCCCTAAATAGTAAATGACAACATTCAGCCAGCCATTTGACAAAACTAGGGCTTGAGCCGACACAACAAACAAGTAACTCTCATAGGTCTCCAACTTTCTGTTTGAACTTGTCCCAAGTGTAATCACTACGGGAATCCAGGTGATGATCAGAGTCCCTGTTATGATGATGATGGTGGTGGCTGATCTGGTGTTTATTCTCTCTCCAGCTTGGCCATTGCCTGCTTGGTTTTCAGCAGCAATGCGCCGGGCTTGATTGCGAGCTATCAGGGTGATGTGTGCATACAGAATGAATATGACTGCCAACAACGTAACAATTATTGCTAAAACAACATACGCTCTCCAGTCATCTTTTATTCCAAAACAAATTTGGATGGGACCATCCTTTGAAACAGTACCATGCCATAACCCCATACATCAGAATGGAGATGGTGAATGTTACAGCCCATGCGCTGCATATCATGATCTTTGATCTGAACACAGTCATCATTGAAGGGTACCGCAGAGGGCGAGAAATAGAAATGTAACGATCAATGGTGAGGAGAAATATTGACCAAATATTGAGGCCACTAAACATGAGTGCAACAGGGGTCTGTACTGCACAGAGAAAATCACCTAACAGCCAACGTACTGCAAAGAATTCCACTAGTCTAAGGATCCAGAATATACCGTTACCAAGATCAGACAGGGTGAGTGAAGCCATGAAGATTTTGGTGGTTGGCTGGATGCTGGTGACACGCCGTAAGGTGAAAAGCATCAGTGGATTCAGGAGCAAAATCAAAAGAATTGTCATTGTGGTAAAAACTGTTACCAAAGTGCTTAATGATTTCAAAGCCAGTCCGTACTCGAGACTCTCATCAGTAGAATTGGAGGTGACATACAATCCTGCAATTTCTGTAGTTTCCATGGTTTCTACTTAGAGTAACATGAAACAAAGGAGTAGGCTTTGAAGGATTTATTACTTGTGCTCCTGGCTGTGTTTTTATTGTTAACAGGTATTGACAAATTTCAGTTTCTTCAATTGCTTGCTCATCATGAAGTGGTGGTATGATTCAGTCAAAAGGCTGCCACCGCGCTCACCGAGGATCAATTTCAGCTCAAGATGCAGCCACATCAAGATGCACTTGCTTTCTTTTGTAATGAAGATGGTTTGTTCTTGGAGACTAAGTCAGATACTTTTATGCAGTAATGAAAGTCTGAAATTATTTAAGAAGCAATGTCTGTTGAGAGTTGAACACACTAGTATCCAGTTACCAGCACTGTACCTGTGAAGCAGATTTATCTGGATGCATCAGATCACCAAACTCTCTGGCTTGTTGGGAAGTGCTGTTATTTATTTCACTCATAAGTTAAACTTGTGTGTCAGTCATTTTGAGATGCCAGATTTTGGTGAAAGTGTTCACTTTCACGTGAAGAGGAAGTCTCATTCAGAAGCTGTGAAAGTCTTGGCTGATGGGGCTCAGTCACCGTGATGTCCAACTTATACCATATTGCTCCTTATTGAGAAATGTTGAACTAGTACCAAGCTCCAGATCTGCTGCAGCAAAGTAGAGGTACATGTACACATGTATGTGTCTCAAGACCAGGCATTGATACTTTGCACTGCAAGCTATACACAATGTGTGCAGACAGATCTGTGGGGGATCTTTTATACCGCTTCCCCAGCTCAAAACCAATCCCAGTTTGTGTGTCTGCTGTCAAATATGGTTGAACCTAATGAGATATTAATTTGAATTTTAAACTTTGTCATTTGATTTTTTGGTAGGGACTTGATGAGGCTATGTAGGTTTCATCATTTCAAGATCTGGGTTTCATTGCTGATTTTGCTGCGCTGTCAGTTATTTTGTTGTTGAGTGCTACCCAGAGTGCCTGATTGCGACTACTCTGCAGTTTTTGTAAGAGCCTGTCAGTAGGAGGTTAATTACATATCATTCTGTTGGTTCAGATTGTTGTTTGGTGAACTGATAGCAAGGCTGTGGAGTGTGAACATGAAGACCAAGAGCAGATGTGAAATATTACAGAGTTCTGGTAATGTTCAAGAAAGAGCTTCCTCAATTTAAAATGGGAGGAAAATCCTGCAGCCTACAAGACTATCCAGGTACATGTATGTCAAAATTGAGCATTCTTTGGGTCCTCCATTAATGTACAGGTGTCTTGCCTGATCCCCCTGACGTGACACCTTTGAACAATCTGTCTCTGGTTAGTGTACGAGGGTGGTTCATTCTTTTTATTTATTTACTGACGTGAAATATTGGGATTGGCGTGAGCAAAGCCTTATCTAAAGGTAATACGAAGGAAGTGTAACCAAAACAAAACAGCCCATGTGAGTAGACAGACGCGCTGGCCCAATGGAGCAGGAGGCCTTTTGGCTGTTAGCACCTGAATTATAGTGGAGCCTGAGCTATTTGCCATCTTGAAAAGTTGTAAGTTTGGGTGTTTGCTTTACTTTTCTCATTGTCTGAGCCCCTTATGATATTTCTGATGTTGCTTGTCTAGCTTTGCATCGTATTTTGTGTCAGGTGTACAGCAACTGCTGTGTAGTAACATGTGTTTATGTGACATTGCAACATGCACTAGGACTCCATGCAGAAATCATACTGCTTTGTGTATTATTGTTTGGGTGTATGTATACTCTCACCACAGGCTTGTTAAGATGCCACTGGCCAGAGCTATACCGACGACAGTGCAATGAACACTGTTTATACACTTTGAGGCGTGCATGTCTGGGTAAGGGTCATTCAAAGGAGATTTTATTGTCCATGCTAATTTCCCCAAATGAACAACTCTTATTTTGTCTTTGTTTAAACAACTGTAACTTTATACATTGTATTATTTCTTGTATGGAGAATTCAATATATAGGAATTTAATTTATTCATTCTGGTTGTATTTATGGTCTCTTTCTTCTGCAAAGAAAACTGGGATACATAAAAGAATCAGAAATTAAACAATTGCCTATAAATTTCAACCCAAGAGTCCTGATTGGTTAACTCATCCCCAAACCTTGGGGACCAGACCTTGGCCAGACGGGAAGAGGAGTGGCCCTTCACAATTGTAAACAGAGTTGATTCAGTTGCACTCTGTGTTTGCTTGGGAGTTTGATGTGGTGTTCATTTCTGTATTTACAACATCTATGCTTGCAGATGGTTGATAAAATCTTTAGTTTCACTTTTTCTTAAATGTTGTTTTGCATAAGATGCAAATGCAATGTGTGCATCAAATTTAAAAGGGATGGGCCATGCTGGGAAGATTTCTTGTCAAACATGCATCAACACATAAAACAAACATACATATAACAAGAAAACACATCTGCCTAATTTCAAAATGCACGGAAATATGTTAAAAATGATAGTTTTCATGACCCCAATTCACTCCCTTTTTGGAGCAAAAGCTCAACAACAGCCGTTGGGTACCGAAAGTTGTCTCAATTCCCAAGAATTGTGACATCATAGGAAGGAGTCCTTCATCAAACAAGACCAAACTAAGAAACATAAGAAACAAGACCAAATTGACTTGTCACATACAAGTTACGTACCCGACTACGTGCCAGAGCTGACAGTGTCAGTGCACTGACGGATCAACTTTCTTTCCAGAACTATGCATTCTGGTCTGGAAAGTCAAGTTCGTCCTATAATGTCACATTTTTGCCAAGATTTGTCTGCTGCCCTCGTTGACCGATTTCGATTAATTTTTGCAAAGAGCCCAGATGGAAACGGGAAAAAGCACACAGAAAACGCTAATTTTTGCTGATTAAATTAATGACATAAAAGAGGGGTTAATCCAACTTATTGTATATGAGACGTTGAAAACTATCTATCATATAACATCAATTTAACCCTACATGGCCATCTCCTTAAATTACTTCAAACATTAGGTGCTCTTATTTTTGGATGACGCTGTTGGCAGCTTTCTGAGTAAAACCTGCAAGAAGTTAATATTTCTTTTACATTGGAACAAAGCTGAAGTACATTGGCATTTGATGGTACATACATGCCAAGAGCTTTCCAAGTACTTTTCTCCTTAAAACTTAAATTTCACACAACTGGGAGTGTCTGAAGTCTAACATTTATTTTGTAATCTCACCTTTGCACATTTACCATCAAATGCCTGTGCACTCTGGCTTTATTCCCTCTTACCCAGTTCAGTATTTGCAGAGAACGTTGGTACTCAGAAAGTACTCGACTACAACACTGAATACAGGCAGTGACATAAAAGAATGGAAGTGCTCAAAGCTTTAATGAAGGAAAGACTACACATTTGTAAATTCTGTTGCTTAAGACTAATTAATACTCAAAGTAATGAGGTGATTAATTGAGACACAATATTTTCCTTTTACCACCGCTGACCTGTCTTATGCAAGAAATGGTCTCAGTTGTCAGGTATTTGATAGTGGTAGAGATGAACCAGCAGAGGGGGCTGTAGTGACCTCAGCTTCTCTTGTTAAGTTCACGTACTTGGTCCCACGGCTTTGTGTTAATATTTAGTAGCCTTGTAAAAAATTTAATTTGCGTCCCGGGCTGAGTCTTTAGATGGATATTTTTGCCTTTTTTCTAAAACTGCAGACATACAACTTTTTCATACTTTTTCAAATTTAACATAATTTATCAATTGTATCATACATGTAAATTTCAAACAAAAGTAAAAGGCTTTTAGATGTACTTTGCAGTAGCACGCAGCATGAAGCACACAAAAATCTGAATGACACTTTTATACTGTCAAAAGGAAAAGGTTCTGAGTGCGGCAAGTCACCTTCGTGGTATTGTGGGCTTGGCAAAACTGTTGAAGATCATCTGGTGCATGCAAGTCTTTCATATCCTGGACTGTTCTTGTTGGACCTTGCAGGGATGTAGGAGTTGCTGTCAGTTCCCAAGCACACAGTGCTCCAAAAATGAAGACAGCTGAAGGCTTCTGATAGGAACGACACAGCCTGATGCTAGTCATGTACATGTGCATTGGAGGATCGAGTCGAGAACATTGGTGTGATCTAGAGACCAGTTGGATTCACAGGATTTGATGAGCTAGTAGTGAGATACTGATGGCTGAGATGTCCTGATCTTGGGAAAGTTTGAAGGTGAGAATTTTCTTGTGAATATAAGTTGGACGAGAAAATGTACCTTATCAGTCCTTACTGCATGCAGTGAGCACATCTTTCTTAGGATGGTTGATACATGTTGTAGGCAAGTCATAAAACTAAGTACTATACGATCGTTTATTTTTGTTTGTGAATTCTGATGGTACTCAGTTAAAAGTTATCTGATGAAACCTGTGAAACATTTACTTCAGATCTGCTAGCTTGCGGTGTTGTAGTCAAGACCAATTAAGACCTTCACATGACCACACAAGACCAGCACAAAACCTCCAGTCTAAATTCAAGTTACAAGCTATTCAAATGAACTGCATCAAAAGCATTCCTTTGTCTTTGTTCACACTGTTACTTGTGAATGGTCTTGCTTCTGGTCTTGCTTCTGGTCTTGCTTCTGGTCTTGCTTCTGGTCTTGCTTCTGGTCTTGCTTCTGGTCTTGTGATGGTCTTAACTACAACACTGCTAGCTTGTCTGTATTGCCTTTTTTTCTAAAGAAGGATATGCGGCAAAGGATACCTTTTGAATAAAGCTTCAATTTCAATTTTTAAGTCACGTTTAAAAAACTTGAAATATGCTTTCTCATATGTATAATACCATATAACACCAGACTATTTACACATAAATAATTAAAGTCAATTGACAGAACATCGAAATGCAGAAAATCATCCAACAATTAAACACCTAACAGTAAGAGTGGGGAATGGTAAAATGACACAGCTAAAAAGCTTTTTAAAAAGACAATTGTTTTTTGTGTTCCTTTTAAGTAGTAATTGGATGCCAGCAAACAGGGGGGTTTTCTTTTGAATTTAGAGTTTGCAGGCATCGGGCACGAAGGACATCCTGAAGCACTTAGCGTTGATTTGTGGAGGACAAATTCTTCCAGATTTGTTGACAACCACTAAAGAGTGAAGCGGATTGGTGTGATCTTGCATAATGTCTTGAAGCTTTGGGATTATAGCTAATTCAAACATACAGTGTAAATATTTCAGGGCCCGGCTAATCTCTTCAGAAGCTACTTTGATGACACGTTTCAGACTGTGACTGTCCATGACACTGAGATTACCATACCAGACAGTAATACAGACACCAATAATTGATTGGACAGCACTTTGACCAAAAAGAAATAAAATGTCATTGCAAACATTCAATGATCTGAGCTTCCACACAAAAAACATCCTTTCTGGTTGGCATTAGCTAAAAGTTTCTGATGATTAGTTTTTCTAATTGAGATTAATGTAAATGAAAATACCAAAATATTTAAAGTCATCAACTCATTCAATCTTAGTGCCATTTATATACAGATGTTCAATATCAGTCCTTGTTTTGTGGAAGTTGAACACAATTTCTTGAATGTTCGATATGTTCAAAGCCAGGTTATTAAGATCGCACCATTTTAACAAAGATTCCTACGGTATCTTGTTGCAATAAAAAGATTCATTAATCATAGAAATCAATCCAGTAAAGTGAAGTATCATCAGCATGTTCAATTATAGGGCATGATGATATGGCTCTGGTTCTGTAATAATCGCAAGTGTAAAGTGAAAATAACACCGGGGGAAAACACAAAACCTTGAGGTGCTCCTGTGAAATTTATCGAATACCGAGTTCCTAAAAGAGACCCTTTGGATTGAATCTATTTAAAAACTATTAATCCACAAAAGAGATCAGGGGATCAACACACATTCTATTGAATTTTGTAATCAATAAATGAGGCTGAATGGTATTGAAAGCCAATGAGAGATTAACAAACTGTTCTGACAATGATGAGGTTTGTCCAAATGCTCATCACTCGCGTAATGCTAAAGTGTTAGAATAGCCACGCCTCTGCCCGAATGATAAGCAAACTGAGCAGGGTCAGTGTAAGCTTCAGTTTGAGCCAAGATAATATCCTGAATAACACCTTCAAAGCATTTCATAACCTTTGATGTAAGAGCAATTGGTTCAAACTCTGGTTTTGGTAGACTCCAAATGATGTGTCCTAAGTTACATGTATAACTATACATGTATGTCTAGGAATGTTTGTGATCTTGTTAAGGTACAGGCAAGAATTTTCCCTAGTCATATTGGACAAAGATCCCGGAACATAAAAATACTTTGCAAATTATACTGAAACAACATATTTTGGTGCATTTGTACCATAATAGTTTAATGCCATTGTGAAACTGAAAGAGAGTTATTGTCTCTCATTTTTCTAGCTTCAAATTTTCAACAGTTATTTTTATCTGTGGGTTGAATCTTTGGGATTGGTTTCACCATCGGTCAGATAGTTGACCACATGGTGTCTGGCGAAGATCCCTGTTCCTCAGGTAGTAAATGACAGCATTCAACCAGCCATTTGTTAGTACCAGAGACTGGGCCAACATAAAGGCCAAGAACCTGTCATAAGTCCGCAATTTGATTTTTGAAAATATGACAATCCTGATGACTGTAGGAATCCAGGTGATGAATACAGTCCCTGTTATGATGATGATGGTGGTGGTTGATCTGGTGTTTATTCTCTGCCCACCTTGGCCATTGCCTGCTTGGTTTTCAGCAGCAATGCGTCGGGCTTGATAGCGAGCTATTAGGATGATGTGTGCATACAGGATGAATATGGTCAACATTGGCAGTATTGCAAATACCACTAGTACATGAATTTGCCAGTCATATGTCTTTCTTAAACATAAATATTTGGGTGGCAAATATTGCAGAGAAAACATAGGGCGGTAAACCCCAAATCCAAAAATGGAGACAGTGATAATTGTTGTCCATGTACTACAGACCAGTATCTTTGATCTGACCTCAGTCATTATTGAAGGGTAGCGCAGAGGATGAGAAATAGCAATGTAACGATCTACAGTCAGAAGTAGAAGAGAATATACACTTGAAGTAGCAAACACGACATCCATGACATAACCTGCTGCACAGAGAAAATCCCCCAGCAAACAGTTCTGTTGAGTGAAGGATCTGCCATACACTGTTACAAAGATCTAACAGAGTGAGAGAAGCCATGAAGATTTGGGTGATTGGCTGGATGCTGGACACGTCGTAAGGTGAAAAGCATCAGTGGATTCAGGAGGAGGTTTGGAACAGTGGCTAGTACCGTCAAAATCTTGACAATGACTGCAAATGAAGTTGATTCTGTTACATTCTCGGCTTCCTCTGCTGTAGAGTTTGATGTGGTGTTCATTTCTGCATTTAGTGCATCCATGCTTGAAAACTGCAGATAAAACCGTTGGTTTAACTGTTTCCTCAGCAGTTGTTAAATTTGTCAACGACACCGAAGGAAAATCTGGATTAAAAGTGTTGTTGAAGTTTTTCACTCACAGAAGTTCAGGCCTACAAAATAGAGCCAATATCATATGGGTTTTCTAATTCCATTTGCAATTTACTAATTCAGAATTAGACATGAAAAGTTCTGACATGCTTAGTGTGTTTGCCTGCTATCAAATATGATTGGACCTTACGAGATGTTAATTTGAATCCAAGGCGTAATTGCCAGATCCCACTGTTTGCTCTTTGATGTACCAGGAAAGAAAAAATGAGGAGTCAGGACTTGTTTTAAGAGGGTCTTTACGTTTCTCTTGGACAACTTGTCTTTGAGCTATCTATTCTGTTATTTATTATTGATGCAGTGAATTGCTGATTACATACGCAACATTAAGAAGCCATGGCACTGATAATCTAGAACTACATGTAATTGCCTAACCAACACTGCAGACACTGATGTTGAGATGGAATCACAAAGAGTCTGTCAATAACAGGGATAAAGTAGACAACATGAATTTCCCCCCATTGTGTACATATAGATTGAAGACTAAAAGATACCAGACAAATATACTGCACCATTAAGGTACAAAATTGCTTGAAGTTAAAATACACACTTATTATGGAGAATTGTTAGTTCAACTTTGAATAGTCTTTACTAAAGATTTGATTATGCGTCAAAATTTAATAATTCATTCACTTTTTTTCTTCCAACATTGGGTGCTGTCAGTTTTAGAGGAAGTGGGTTACAGTTCTCAATAAAACCAAAAGGTCCACTTTTTTGGTTTGTTTTCTTTAATAGCTGCAAATCACCAATTCATACAAACTTGTTTGCTCTCCTTTGATTTCCTGCCTCTGTTCAGTGCATTCATTAGAAACACCGGCAGTCACAAGAAATGAGTGGAAATGTGTGAACTTTAATGAAGAAAACATTGCACATTTTATACTTGCTCAGCTACATGACATTGTCTTGTGCACACTCACCATCAATGCTTAAAAGCTAATTGATGCTCAAATTAATGTTTGAGCAACATAAAGGTGATGTTTTGTTCCCAAAATTTGAGACAGAATCTTTACGCTTTACCACTGACTATTTTATTTGACAAATGGTTTCAATTGGCTAGAGGTGATGCACTTTAAGTATCTTAAGGCCATAGAACCTCCATCTTAGGGATTTAGTTACAATG
>NW_019091380.1:69109-87773 GCF_001949145.1 Acanthaster planci | reverse complement strand
TACCTCCATCTTAGGGCTGTAGTTACAATGCATTGAAATTCAGATTTAGCAAAGTTTTCCAAGATTATCCAATACATGAATGTCTTTGATTTCCTAGATTTTTCTTGTTGACCCTTGCAGGGATGTACACAATTGATGTGCTACAAAATAATGACAGCTGGAGTCTTATCTGATAGGAGCTACACGGTCTGATGCTGGTCATATACATCTACATTGTAGGACTATAGGCCATTGGTGTGACTTACCAAGAGACAGTTGCATTCACACAATTAGATGAGCCTTTATAGCCAGGAGTGAGAAACTGATATCTGAGATCCCTGAATTTGGAAAGGTTTGAAGGTGAGAGTTTTCTGATAAATATCCTGTGTTTTTTTCCAAGTGAAATTGAAAACACAGTCTTTTTTATCAGTTAGGCTACAGTTCAGTGACTGAGCTCATATATTCTTATGTTTAATTTGTGGTTTTTGCGAGCTGTGGGCAACTGTTAAAAATAATCATAAGTACAACAGTTTGTTGCAATATGGATGTAAATCTTGTAGAATTTTAGGATGACATCGTGTGATAGCAGGGGATTAAAATGTCCAGTGTTGAAGAAACAATAAAATAAAAATTGAATTGAATAGGTAGATTGTAAGAAAATTGGTCATTCCCATTTGCCATTCTGCTTTAATGTCAACTTGACAAAAAATGCCCAAGCACCCTCCAAAACGGTAGGATGACAAGAAAACATAAGTGGGAAAATTCAGATTAAAGTACAGAAGTGTTTGAATACTTAAGTTGTTTACTTACTGTAAGGAATTAAAAATTAACATTGTGATGCAGTCCACCACAAAGTCACCTGATCTACTGTCTGTAGGCTTCATGGTCATATGTTTTGCTGAAAAGGTTTTTAAGTTTATGTTCATTTTTTTGGTGTAAAATATCAAACTAATTCATTCCATTCCATATTTTTCTTTAACTTTTCAGACAAAGAATGTCATCTTAAAATTGCACTTTGTCTCTTGAACAAGGCATCATATCATATGATAGCACATTGAGGGAATCAATGTCTAATTTTGAATAATACCAGGCATTTCCCAAATCATGTCAAGATTAATGAATGCTGAAACAAGATCTCAACAGATGTTTTTAGGGGTGAATTTTTTTTTAATACATGAATGAATACTCCTGCAATATGTGTGACATGTTCATTGTTGCCAAGTGTAATAACTCTGTAGGGATATTGTTTGAAAGTTTTGTTGTGTGAAGTTTCTGTTTTAGCTGGTTCTTGTTATTTATAGGCTTTCATAATTTCCTTATTTGTTTTAAATTAGCTATTCCAATTAAAGGCATTGTACATGTGCAGACATGTTTGTGCAAAACAAATTTTGATGGAATTAAGGTTTCTTTCTATTTGTGTCCCTTTTACATGTTTTAGTTCATTTGTGTGTAAAAAATAAACTTGAAACAATTATTTCAACCTTAATCACTACAGCAAAGTGATTCCGATCATTCAGCTTAATTTTTGACATCAGAGAATCTGTATCCTGTGGTAAATTCAGCACATCAATATGATTGTAGTTATTTGTATGTTACAGGGTCTTAATTTTATGTGAGGCATTATGAGATTTTGTTTCTTTCCTGACTAAGTAATCAGTGTGGATTCCTAGGTCATTGTGTTTATCCAAATATTTCAGAACATCTTTTGGTTTACAGTGTAAACTCAAATAGTCTAATTAAGAATTTAGATGCATTAAATTATTTACAAGGAATTTCTCAAGAAGAATTATATAACTCTGAATACAAGCTCTGCCAAGTCCCATTTAAAGAGAGACTGTTGCCAAAAATGATATAAAATTTAAATAGGAAAGAAAATAGGTTGCCTTGACATGAATGACAGTTGACCTATTGGAAAAAATAAATCTATAACTTCTCTCTGTTGAACTTAAGAAAACACTTTAAAGATGCTGTGCTATCTAAAATATATGGATGTTGGTATTTTAACTGTCTGTTGCAGATTAATCAGCCAGAAAATAAATCATATTTTGAGATTAATATCTTTTGAAACATAAATGACAGGTGTAGATGTGTGGTGTTGGTGAAAAGGTTAAGAAGTTAATATGATATTAATGATAATAGGCCACAAATATAACCTGGTCTGAGGTTGGATAGTTGAAATTATTCCCTGAGGTATTGGAAGCTGAGACATGAGTTCCAGAGGCTTCGTGTGTTTGTCATTTTCCTATCTCTCATTAAACTGCAGTTAACCTGTAAAATAACAATTCATCGTGTTTAGCATCACTGAGCTAAGGAACACACTGATTTGATTACTCTGTAAAGGGTTCGTGCAGGTAAATTACCTGTAACTCAGAAGTAAACATGACGGATGGCGTATGACGTACGATACACGGTCCAGTAAGAATTTGGCTCTTGATCATAAGTATGTATGAGGTCATAGTAATTGTATACATTATTGCTTAGGATGCAAATGTAACATGAGAATATTATTTCATAACACTCTCAAATATGAATCAGAGTTGTAGAGATGTCCCATTAAACATCGCTGTTTCAGGAAGAGACAAATTGGACCCAATTTTATGAATGTTAAAAAATTTCTGGGTTTTTTGTGGTTTTTTTTTTTTTTTTGCAAAACCAAATAGGCTGTGTGATCCCTACAACATGGCGTTATCATGTTACCAAATCTAGTGAAATCAGCCAAATCCCGATGCCCTCTGTATGACTGGAAAGGGAAGGGTTTTAGACCCAAATAATGTCATGATGATGTCATCAGGTGATGACATTAAAGGGGCACTCTTTAAAGCACTATACCTCGCGAAGTACATGTCCCATTGGGTTGAAACTTTGCAGATAGTTAGAAAGGGAAGGGTTCGAGATGGAAATTGATTTCGTCTAATGGTGGTGTCATTATACGACAAGTCATGTGACATATCAAGATGACATGGATTTTAAAGTTCCCACTGACGAATGTTTGTTATATATGGTCTGTGTGCACTTGTCATTAAATCTTGTGAGTAGTTTGTCAAGAATTTATTCACTGGTTTTAGATAAATGAAACCAGGGCTGAAGAAGGTGTGTTTGTCCACAAACACATTTCTAGTTTTAAGATGGAACTTAAAGGACAATAAAACAGTGCTCATTGACAACCTATTCCCCTCCACTGCATCTACTTTCAAAAAACTGAATACATTTGTTTTGTTAAACCTTTAATTGTTCTAAACTGTAATTGGAGGTGCCTCCCATGCAAAAAAAAATCTAATTATTAATTTTATGGAAAATGCCTTGAAATGGACAAATTTTTAAAGGTGTAGGAAAAGGCTTAGGCAAAATCAGTAGAGGGCGCTATGGATTCTAAAGGAAAAATTAAGCACTTGGTAGAGGGCGCTGTATAACGAAATGGTATTTTACACCTAGCCACAGAGGGCGCCATTGCATATAAAGTGGGTTGTTCGGCTCTGGGTGACAAGCAAAATTATGGGCTCCTTTCAACTAGCTCAGTAGAGGGCGCCATCACTTTTTTCAAATGGGGGCGCAATTTATTGGTTGTGTTGAAATTTCAGTAGAGGGCGCTGTTATTTTTTTCAACAGAGGGCGCTCTATATTGGACATGAAACACCACGCGTGTATATGGCGGGATGGACAAGTATGAGCATTGGGAAAACGTTGGCTGAAAATGAAAAGGTAGGCCTGCAGTTTTCATCAAACATTTGTGGAGTCCAAGTTACTCAGACTAAGTAAAGGCTGGGGTATTCAACCACATAAGAAAAGCAACGAATTTGACCGTCTGTGTAGTTTACAGAGGGCGCTGTTAATTAGACGCCAGCGTGCATCAGGTTACACTGCACTAAGTATATACGCGCCACAGTGCAAACTCAGGCCGAAATTGTGCCGCCTGTTGACTCTGGGGAAGAGGTTGGCCCTCTGGTTTTTCACTGGTAAATTCAGGATTATGGCCAGAAGTTCAGTTTTCGTTTATTTTTACCAGGGTTAGCACACTTTTTTTATTCGCTTTTCCCCGAAGATACCCCCTAATAGTCGTAAAACAATGGGCTCCTTTCAACTAGCTCAGTAGAGGGCGCCATCACTTTTTTCAAATGGGGGCGCAATTTATTGGTTGTGTTGAAATTTCAGTAGAGGGCGCTGTTATTTTTTTCAACAGAGGGCGCTCTATATTGGATATAAAACACCACGCGTGTACAATGTATATGGCGGGATGGACAAGTATGAGCATTGGGAAAACGTTGGCTGAAAATGTAAAGGTAGGCCTGCAGTTTTCATCAAACATTTATGGAGTCCAATTTACTCGGACTAAGTAAAGGCTGGGGTATTCAACCACTTAAGAAAAGCAACAAATTTGACCGTCTGTGTAATTTCTGTATAAAGCTGGTCAAATTCCCCGGTCAAAACTACCCCCTCCTCCCTTACCGGCGGCAGAACAATTTCATAGTTCAATCATCAGGCATCAGCCCTCAAGTCTTTTCCCCCTCTGTTGGAAAATTAACAGCACTAAAAGTCAGCCAGATTTTCAAGTAGATTCATTGGAGGATTAAGTCTTTCATGCGGTTACTTACATGTACCTTGTAGAGCAAACTTTTGACATTTGCTGGGTCCACCCAACTAAGAACTTGAAGTTGGAAGTCTCACAGATTGTTGATGAGTCCTGTATAGATTGATCACATATCTCCTGTGCCTATGTGCACGTAGGATGTTGGATTTGGCATTAACTACATGAATTGGAGATTGGAAGATTTATGATTGAAAGAGTAATTGAGGTTGGTTGTTGACTAGTACAACTGTACATGTACATGTAGCTGAAGGATGTGATTGATGAGGGAATTGATTGGAATTTGGAACAAGTGCACCATGATTGCCATCTCATAATGACGTTTACCATTTTGTGAGGAAAGCTTAAGTAAAGAAGCTTTAATCACCTCCTGGGTGGTTTGACAGTGGAGGATTGGTTTGCTGACAGGCAGTCCACATCTCTTCCCCTCTCTTCCCTGTCTGGTGCTGATGTAATTGATTTCTGCTAGAGTTGGATTACACAGTGAGTGTTATACATGTATATGTACCAACGTGTACCTTTAAGTACCATGTGCAGGTACTCTACTTGTGCTGTACATTGAACATGTATATGTACCACCTGTTTATAAAAATTTCAAAAACCGATCAAATTTTGTCTGACTTGGCTGGTATTTGGGTTCTGTCATACGTGTTGTCATTTTTTGCATTTTTGTATAGAGTGCACATACCGTAGATCTCCTGGCATATCACATTTCATCAAAAGAAGTCTAAATTTTGTAGTTATCTATTTGCATATTAAGCCAAGTTTGCAGAACTTTGGTGATTGTGACTATTTAACCCCTTCACGCCGGGACCCGTTAAAACACGCCGTAAAAATTGAGATCCTCAGCCCGCTTTTTAGCTATTATTCTCGGCCCACGCTAGAGCGAACACGGTGAAAGAAGGCAGACCCTGGCTCTTGTGTACATGTATATGGTAAAAAATAGAAAAATAGACGGGGGAACCTAGACATGTATGTCATACTTTTTTGTTGATAGCTACAATCCCCTCTGAGCAGGAACAAAGGGCACGTTTTTAAATGAAACTGATTTTGCCCTGCCCGACGTGTTAATTAATTAAAATCAATTAACATCTCCCCGGCGAGTACGAACTCGCCATGTACATACACAAGTTTAGGTGCAAATTTATTCTGGAATATGGTTTTCTCATGTATGCGGAACACATGAAGAACCCGGTTGGAAAACTTTTTACCAGTCTGTCTTTCTTTCGCCAGTGAGGATGCACTTGAAACTCAGGGTGGATACCTGTTGTCAGTATTAATAACATGTATTGATTTGTTGTAATGACACTATTCATGGTACATGTACATTGCACAACTCCCTTTTATTCTCAACCTGCAACATGAATCAAATGGATGGAGACAAGCTGTAAAACTCCATTGCAAAATTTATCACCCAAACACTGTATGATTTGAAGTTTAAAAAAGAAATTCAATTTGCCTTTGCAAATCCAATGCAAGAATAGTGACCCACACTGGCATTGGCCTTCCAAGATTGTCCACAAAAACCAACTCTACAATTTTGCCTCACACCCCAGGCTACAAGATGTTAAGTACATAAACATGCAAAGACATTTTCAATTTAAGGGGTTTTCAACCCTGCTCCCTCCCCCCCAAAAAAATTGCCTTAAAACTCTAAAATGTTGCTCACATCTCCAACTACAAGATGAAGACTATATGATAGGTAATTCTGACAAATGTTTTTACATGTACATGTCAGCAGCTTCAAATTTCAATTTATTCATGTAGTTTACTCTATCCGGTATCAACGTACCACATTTATACGGTATGTACACGCACTGTACATGCATACACGTATGTAGAACTTCATTGGATCATGGACCTTAAACTAATGGTCTGTGATTGGATTTTGCATAAACCATGAAGTATACGTGAATGCATTGGACAAAAATAGAATGACATCATGTTGACTTTGCTATTTGATTTTTTGACCTAAATTTTAAAATTGGAAATTACGGTACATGAAAAATATCTAAATTTAAGACGCTATCAGAAATTTTTTTGTGAGGAAAATGTTTGGCATTATGAAGACATCATAATTTGATTTTGTAATGGGCAATAGTGAATTCTTGAACACTAGGTTGACTTGACGTACATGCACACTTTGAGACCAAACATGTTGCAAACCACATGTGAAGTTTCTGCAAACTTTGCCATCCGTACATGTACTGGTAAAGGTAGGCAAGCAGGCTTACTAGAATCAAACCACACTGTCACTTCAATAAATAATGTAAATGAAATCATGCCATTGCTACGGCTACAGGTTTGGCATTTGGGTCATTCCACGAAGTTCGGGCGCAGTTTGTGACGACGTCCCTTGTTACATCAGTGAAAATAAACATCTTTTGTCCTTGTATGTGGATTCTAAATTGACATTGTTCTCAATCTTGCTAGGTTCTTGTAGTGGTTTGCTTTATCTTTGCCGAGTAGTATGACTTAATCTGTTGTAATGTGGAAATAATGGGCAATAAAAGTTACCGATATAACAAGGGACCCCGTCATAAACTGTGCCCGAACTTCGTGGAATGACCCATTTACAAATACTACTGTGATGGTAGCTACTTGCGCAGCCCCAGGGTTTGTTGGAGTGTGAACTTCAAAGGATGGGAGACGAATCCCGGTTCAGACCACGTCTAGGAGACAGACTTGCAGCAGTGATTCAGTCAACTCAAGGACATAACTTGAACTTGACTAGCCAACAGCAATCCGGTTGTTTACTTACCCGTCATTTATAAACAAACACCCTGTATAATAAATCCAAAGGTGCAAAATATGCTTCTTGGGTGCACACATACGGTTCATGTATAACATACATGTACACGGGAGCAGGGCACAAAACACACATAAATACATGTACATGTACAATGTTTACAGTGCCTGCGTGCACTTAATGCACGTTGAGTACAGCAATGCTCGTGACCTCAATGCCAAACAAGGAGAGCCAAGCTTTTGGCCCAAAAATCATGCCAAATTGACAATTTATAATCTGTAAATTACACTCACCCAGACCTGGGTGGTTACAGTATCTGACACTTACACGTAACAAGCTGTTTGACGTCTTTTTGATGATGCTCTTGATTATGCAAGATGGAATGATTCGCTAAATGGAATGATTCAGCTAGGCTGTGTGAGATAGCTAATGTGTGCGGGAAAATGGGCGTGTCAAGTGAGGGCGCACTTGCATCCATCACACTACCAGTATATGTAGTTTAAGATCTGGAACACAAACTATTTAGTAGAATTCATTGTGATGATCTAATGCAAGAATGTTTGGGTTAGACATTGGCGCCAGTCAGATAGTAAACCACAAAGCTCTTGGCGAAGATCCCTGTTTCTTAAGTAGTAAATGACAACATTCAGCCAACCGTTGGACAGCAACAGGGCTTGAGTCAGCATGACTACCGCATCCCTATCATTTGGCTCCAACTTTGATTGAAGAGAGATTGCAGTGATGACCAGTGTAGGAATCCAAGTGATGATTAAAGTCCCTGTTATGATGATGACGGTGGTGGTTGATCTGGTGTTTTTTCTCTGCCCACCTCGGCCATTGCCCGCTTGGTTTTCAGCAGCAATGCGCCGGGCTTGATTGCGAGCTATTACGGTGATGTGTGCATACAGAATGAATATGGTTGCCTGTATGATAGCAACTACTGTAACAAGAGGGTATGTTCTCCAGTCATCTGTTAGTAGTATACACCGTCGGTAGGGACTATCCAGTAAAAAATTAATTCTGTTATTAATCCCGCGCATGAGCATTAAGATCAGGAATGTTACAGCCCATGCAATACATACAGTGATCTTGAATCTGAACTCAGTCATCAATGAAGGGTAACGTAGAGGATGAGAAATAGCAATGTAATGATCTACCGTCAGAAAAAGTAGTGAAGTACAACTCATTGTGTTACATACTACTATGAGACCATTAATTGCCACACAGAGAAATTCGCCTAGCAACCAAGAACCAGCAAACATCTCCACCAATTTAAAGAGACTGAATGTACCACTCCCAAGATCAGATAGGGTGAGAGAAGTCATGAAGATTTTGGTGGTTGGCTGGATGCTGGTGACACGCCGTAAGGTGAAAAGCATCAGTGGATTCAGGATTAAAATCAAAAGAATTGTCAGTGTGGTGAAAATCATCACAAAAACTTGGAATGGTGTCAGTGCCAGTCCGTACTGCAGACTCTCCTCAGTAGAATTGGAGGTGGCATACAGTCCTGCAATTTCTGTAGTTTCCATGGTTTCTGCAGAGGGAAACATGAAAGCAGAGGACTAGATTTTGAAGGATTGATTAGTTGTTCCTGTGGATGTCTTCACAGGTATTGACAAGTAATTTAGAGAAGAAAATCAGGATTGTCAGTGTGCTATAAAAGCTCAATGAAATTCCAGAATGGTGGTGCTGCCTTGGTACATTTATCCTGTAATCCTGCAGTTTCCCAACCTTAGTTTCCATGGTTTCTACAGAACGTGAACACAAAGGATTAGATTTTGAGGAATGTGCATATTACGAGGATGTCTTCTTATTATTCACAGGTATTTAAAAGTAATGTCTAGAAGAAAAATCAAGATTGTCAATGCGATGAAAAGCTTACCAAAATTCCAGAATAATGTTGCTGTTTCATGTATCTCATCTGTAGAGTTGGAGGTGATGTGCAGTCCTGCAATCCCCGCAGTGTCCATGGCTGGTGTAGAAACAAGTAGGAAAATGGAGTGTTATTCAGTAGGCCTCCTTCTTTTAACAGCCACGTAGAGTGAGTTGAGTTGGTGTGAGGAGTTTGCCCGTGAAGCTGTGCTCGGAAGCTGTGCTCAGCTCAGTTGTTTGGTCCAGGAAAAGATGTTGGCACTGTCCAAGAATCCATTTCAGATCAGCATGTGACACATGAAATTGAATTCACTTTGTCTTGTACTAAAAGCCAGCAGGATCTTAGGGGCAGTTTCTGTTGAGACCTGAACAATTTTTAAGTGTACTCTAGTTGCTTGCCAGAAGAAAAAAATCTTGGAAATTGGCTGGATCCCCCCGACTTTTGATTCCAGCTTTACAGTGTGACTAGTTGATTCCTGTGTTCTGTGATCATATCTCTCCTCTACCTACACAATATATTTTTGAGAGCATGGTTCAGGGTCTAACAGCACAAAAGGCACATGCGTCATTAAACTTGGTTGTCAGACTGTATGGAGTAGGACGTGATTTATGAGGAATTGAGTGGAATTTTGGACGAGCACACCATGATTCACTACGAACATCAAACAAAAGAAACGCAGTGCACTAACAATGAATATCAATTGTTATTTCACCATGCTTCTTTTGTTAGACGTTCACAATGATTAATTGTTACCTGATAATTACATATACAGTACAGTGATATTTTGTGAGGAAATTTAGGTTTTCAGTGAAGCAGCTTTAATCGGTGTTGGATTTGTTTGCTGACTGGCAGACTTACTGGTACTGATATGTATCCGCATCCCCACTTCCTTTTTCTGATGGCTGTTGTGGATGATTCCTCTAGAGGGGCATTAATTTTTATCTTATTGCTTGCTTACCACAAGCAGCTTCTCCCATTCAGTACCAATGTCAGATTGACTTGACTGGACGCCACGACCTTGATGTTATACCAAAGTTGCAGCCAGTGGCCAGTGAACACTTTCATTTTAGGAAGTTTCTAGCTGTACGTCTGACATCTGCAGTATTTCAACTGAAAGGATAAAAAGAATTTAAGAAAAAGGGCATTGGAAGTGTCCAGACCCCATTCTGATGTACATGTAGTGTAGCGTTTGGTCTTGTGAAACACATGTGATGTACATGTACATACTGTACCGTATGTGCATGCCATCAGCTGAGAAAGTGGCCCAAACATGTTCGTTTTTATTCCACGTGGGAAAAATACATGTACATATGACAATTGAACAACTCTTGAAGGGTATGAAGTTAAAGTGTAGCTGCAACGAATTTTTTTTTCGACACAATTTTTCTGCATCTTTGTACTTTTCTTCATTGTATGAAAACACACAGTCCTATTTGATTAAATGCATTGAAAAGTATATTTACATACTTTTAAATAATCAAAATTATCCGTGTTTTCCTGAGGGCATTATTGCTGTGAAATCGTCAAGGGAAGACAGGGTTCAGTGCATAGGTTGTTCTGTTCTCAGAATTTACTAACTGAAAACATTTCTGAGAAAGGAATTGATGGTTTCTTATTGCTATGCACATAAACAACAATGAATAAACAAAGAAGAGAAAACTTGGTCCAGGAAAATCTACAAAAATGCATGACTTTTTTTGTGTACAAACCAATGTAACACCGAGTCTTCTTCCAGACATGACATCACTGTTTGCTCATGAATATGGAGATATCATTAGCATAAAAAACAAAAAGGCATTAAAATACCCTTTGAAAATAAGGTTTACTGAGGCACAAACGTGCATTTTACATGTTTGTTATCAATAACATTGATTGCAGCTACCCTTTAATGTAAGTCCAACTTCCTTTACATGTACCTTTAACACAAGGATCTGTGGGACAGACGTGGATAGCAACTACGGGAGTTGACCAGATAGTGGCATTGTGCCTTAGTTGCCGTGGGTGTAGCAGAGTTTAATAACTAGATACTTGTCTAAGTCATATGGCTCCCATTTGTTTTACAGACTATGTACATGTGTCATCAGTATCTTGGATCATCGCACATGTAGGAATCCATTCCCTGTAGTGTTATGATGATGATGATGGTGGATATATAATGTAGTTGATCTGGTGTTTATTCTCTGCCCACCTTGGCCATTGCCTGCTTGGTTTTCAGCAGCAATGCGTCGGGCTTGATTACCAGCTACGTGTATATGTACATGTACAAGATGGACATGGTTGCTAGGGAGGTAGCCAGGAGTGTAAAATAACTGTCTTCAATCATTTGTCAGTTTGGAGAACATGTTGTAGATTGTAGTCGCATGGTCATAAACTTCGTACCCCAGGTGCATTAAAAATGTTGCAGCCCATTTGCTGCATACTGTCCCATAACTATACACAGTTATCGGTGAAAAGTGCCTTAGAGGATGCCTCAGGATGGAAGATACAGGTAGCAGCGTAACAGTCTGTAGTCAGAACAGAAGTAAATGGTCCAGTGAATATGCGTGCTGGAACACTGCTTGTTGCACAGAGAATGTCAATGGTGGAACAATGCTTGTTGCACAGAGAAAAATCAGTGGTGGAACAATGCTTGTTGCACAGAGAAAAATCAGTGGTGGAACAATGCTTGTTGCAGAGAAAAAAATCAGTGGTGGAACAATGCTTGTTGCAGAGAAAAAAATCAGTGGTGGAACAATGCTTGTTGCACAGAGAAAAATCAGTGGTGGAACAATGCTTGTTGCACAGAAAACAATCAGTGGTGGAACAATGCTTGTTGCTCAGAGAAAATCAGTGGTGGAACAATGGTTGTTGCTCAGAGAAAATCAGTGGTGGAACAATGCTTGTTGCACAGAGAAAATCAATGGTGGGAACAATGTTTGCTGCACAGAGAAAATCACCTAGCAACAACTGATCCAGCAAATACTGTACATGTACTTGTACTGAACCAAAGGGGGGGTTATACCATTGCAAAGATCAGACAGGGTGAGAGATGTCATGAAGATTTTGGTGGTTGGCTGGATGGTAGTAAATAATAAGGTGAAAAGCATCAGTGGATTCAGGAGAAACATCACAAAACTTGTCAGTCTAGCAAAAGTCATCAGCCTTCTGTGAAATCTCTTGGAGCACTTGTCATTTTAATAATTGACAGTGTTTCGAAATTACCTTTTTTACATCTGACACACAAACAGAATCTGTGACAGATTGCCATTTGTACAAACATGTACATGTGGCGTTAAATTCAGTTGTAGATTTGCCTCCCCCCACCAAAGAAAGGGCTTACATGAATGCTTCCTTTATCCACCTTTCAAACTGTTTTCAAGAGCAGCATTCTGTCAGGTTTGGATCAAATACAAAATGAGAAAAAATGTCAAACTTCTATGACTTTAAAAGTGTACTAAATTCTTTACAAATATGAGTACAGAACAGTTGTAGGCTGAATAAGCACCAAACTCAGTTGAAAAGTGGATTACAATTTAGCCTATTGCCCTCTGTTGAAAGAGTGCTGATTGAGACTCAGCTACTGAGTGACCTAGATGTTGGATGTTGCACTATGAATAGTGATGAACCCTTCAAATCTTTGGAAAGTTTTGCAAAGGAGCTCCCTGTATCATCCATCCACCTAATTCTATCAACCCAATAGCATCAAGTTCAGTGTAAGTGGTACATGTAGCTGCACTGGACTTTCCCCAATATGACCAAATCCTCGCAAACCTCAGGGTTGATTTCTAAGAACCTGGGAGGGTTAGTGTTACCACCAATATGTTTCTAAACATGCCTTTAAATGGGGCTCCTGGACCATCAGGTGTGCTTACAGTCAACTCACTATGAGCTGTTGATAGTTTCATGACTTTTTTAAACAAAAGTGGTTCAAATCAAGTAACTGTGTCCTGTCATTTTTTTGTCTTCACAGATGCTGGACTTTACTACCTGCTGTTTGCTCAAGTGATCTGACCTCCAAGCTCACCATCATAGTACACCACGCACCTCTCCATGTCACCATGCTGTCTGCTTGGATGTCAAGGAATTCCTGCTACATCATCACAAGTTTTTAGGTCAACCTGACCTTGAAGGATGGCATCATACCCCTGGCATTGGGCTGGCATTACTTGGTGCCAGCATTCACCGTTTTCCCTGCAGTATCCATTGCCAGTGTGAGTGAGAATATTACATAACTGCAATATTTTTTATCACAAGAGAAATTCAAATTAAAGGACTTGAAGCTGTTCCATTTAAGAAGCTGCTCGTACTTTGTGAAGGTTGCAGTGCAGTAAGAGTGTGCAGTAGGCTTGCAGGCTTTGAATTTCATATTTTGTAGGGCACTGCCATTTGGCTGAAATAAAGGGCACTACTGCCAAACATGAGGGCATTAATGCCATCCCGATATTTTTGCATGGAAATCAATATTCATTCAGCCTGGCCTAAGCAAAAGTAGGATAGGGCCTATGCAATATACCTGAACATGTCCTTGATTTGTGCCGAACCAGCAGCCGAGTGTTGAAAGGCTTTGGCCCGTTTTGACTGTAGCCATTCATTCCTCGGCATTTTGTCTACTACAGAAACTGGCCAGGCCAGCATGGCCAGTCAACTGAGTGATTTTGCACACAACGTACATGTACGTGAGAATCGGGGTAGTCCCAATTGATGTCATGTATGTACAGTTCGGATTGCACGCGGCACGTGGCACTAAATTGCAAACACTACATTGTGGTGTTAGTTAAGATACTACCACGACCATACAGTTGTCCAGTGTGCATGAAAAACGTGGAGCTCTCGATATACCGTTAACACGCGTACACATTGATGGGCACTTGTTCTAGACTAACATTATTGCATGGTACATTAAAATGCTTGGCTTAGGCATGCGCTGTTATGTTAAGTCATTGGATAGGCCGGTGGGTGTTGCCTTGCAACACTGACTGTGCTGCGCTTGCGATCGTGCAGTGCGCATGGTGCGGGCTGAGTGTACAATAGCCCCATACACATACAGTGCACGCACGCCCTGCATATGCATGCATGCCATGCATTTGGGTGGCGCAGCATGGTGTTCCGGTTGAATGTGAACGATCATGTAACGATTTGTATGTCGCTTTTCATGCTGCTTTCCGTGTACCTCGCTGAACGAGGGCAGTGGATATGCACATGTAGGGCACTGTGGCCAAGAGAAAAAAAGGGTACTGCTATCTTGGCAGTGAAACACAATCACTTTTCAGAGGCACCACAGCCAAATGGGAGGGCACCGATGGCCGTCGGGAAATTCAAGGCCTTGGTTTGATAATTGATGAATTCAAGTATCTAATTTGTGTCTATGCTTTCCTGCAGATTCCCTGTTGAGGAAGATTACTGACAGCAGATCATCAAACTAACCCAGAAAGCTGCATGGAAGTCAACATTGGAAAATCCACTGGATATTGCTGCACTAATTCTAATGGAACTCATAAGAGACAGCCTATGAAATAACATGGAACAGCATTACTCCAGAAGGACTGATGAACCCATCTACTAAGTTAGCTGTTGATTTCATGTGGTTGGACGGGTCAGCCATATCTGAAGCCCTGTGCTCTGTCCAAGATGTGAGGGCTTGTCATAGTGTTCCCTTTAACATTGGATTCTGTGTGATACACATGTGCTTCATGCGCCCATTTGACTTCTCATTGTGACTGTCATCACTCCTGTACAAGGCTGCATGAGGAAAGCCTGTGGGTTGGATGGCTGGAGACTACTGACATGAAATGGCCTTTGACATTGAGCAATGTACATGTACACCAATTCCAAGCAGGAAGGATCAGTGTACCACTGTTGACTTGAGGCTGACTCAGGATGCTGTGATAAGATGCCAGGAACCAATTACATCAGACATATACAATTCTACATGTACATTGATTGCAAACCTCAGAGCAGGTCACTGGAACTGACTTGACACCGTGACTTTTCTGGATCCACTTGACTTGCTGTCTGCATACGGCCACATCTTGGGATCCTAAGTGTTACAACTCTGTGTTATTTAAGGACACATGGACAACCTCAGTGCATAAGAAATGCAGTGTGAAGGACACTTCCAAAGTGAAGGACTCTAGAAACGAATATGTCTAGAAAAATGTGCAATAACAAAGCATTTAACCAGCCCCCTAGAGAAAGTTTGATCCCAGAAACTTGAAATTCGATAATCGCTTGTTCATAAAAGATTAAAGTGATTTTGAAAATCTCATTTTCTCAATCTTTTTACGGAACATTTGGCAATTTATAGAATAGCTGAAATGCAAATAACAGGATTTGGAAATATCTAATATGCTTTATGAAATTGTATCGGATTTACACAGAGAAATCTGATTAACCTGTGAAGAAAAACATAGTTGACTACTTACTGCTGCAAGGAAGTAAGCTAAAAAGGAAAATATCCCCAATTCTTATTTTGAAATTCTGAAAACTACTCAGCATTCTTGTAGGGGCTGGTTACCTGAAGGGTATTCATTGCTTGAGTACATTTGCCTGGTAGTATGCCTGTTGGGGGACTGGGTACTAGATTGGTAAACAACACTTCGTTATCAATGGTCAACAGTCACCATAATGTACAAAGTGTTTCGAGAGAAAAAATGCTCTGCATACTTTGTGTCAAACTAGCCTTTGGTTTTTGAGTTGCGCATTGCTTATTCATGGCATTTTCATCAAGTAAAAAATTCCTGATATTTTTTATGATACTGACTTGTCAATTATGCAACATTTTTCTGGTCTCTGTTGGGACTATTTGATGCACACATGAAGCATTTCTATCATTCGAAGACATATTCCTCAAACACTCAGTGTTTACCAATCTCATGCCCAGCATCTTGAATATAATCAGCACTGGCACACATCCAAATCAAGCCGTTTAATCTTTCAGTTTGTTACTAAGGATGCTTAGTTTTCAGTAATATTGTGACCAGCATTGGACTTTGAGAAGATAGTTTATTCCTTCCAAACACACATGAACCACTGAAGTGCTAGTACATTTATCTTAAAGGAGGTTAAACTTATTGCTCTTGGGTCTTTTCAGAGCCACCGTACACTTCTCTTTATTGTCAGTCAGTTGAAAATGCTGTGTCCACAAATTTCAGCGAATTTCTATTCTGCAGCAATCACTATCTCATGTCACATCTTATTTGGGTGTGTAACAACCAATCTGCTTCAGTTTAATGCTCTTTTAAAAAAGGGAAAAGACAAAATCTTATTTTGAAAGAACTCAAATTTGCATAAAAAGTCGAACTTGATTAGGCCAAAATATGGAAGAAGACTATTACATATGAACAGGTTTTTATCTTTGTCAATATTTAATACTCAAACAGGAGAGCACTCAACTTTATTTTAAGTTTGTGTTAATGGCTATTCTATCTGACTTTGATCAAGTTTATGTTTGCAAAATGAATTTTTGTGTGTGCCAGGTGCTGATTATACCTTCTGAAGCCACAGTTAACCTTGAATTATGTATATCCTTGACCAACAGGCAAACTCAAATCTCTCGAAGCACCCTAGCGCATACAAGTCCCCCCTGGTGTGGGCTGCGTGTTCCCCGTCCACAGACGCCGACAGGTTCCGGTGAGTTGCCTTGCTGCATAACTTGTGATCAGTTTGTTCAAGATGTGTTACAACTCTCTGATCATTAAATGCTGGGGTTGGCAGCAACATGGTAAGGATCCTGTCAACTTTGACAATCGGTTTATCTTTTCTGCAAAGCAGATGCATGTATCCATGACTCTAAACATTGCAAATCAAAGGAACTGTTTTTTGCACCTACTCAAAATTGCTCCATCGATAATTCAGAAATTCCAGTTGATGATGGTTTGGATTCAGCAAAGTGAAATGTTTACAAATGGTCACTTTTGTCCAATTTTTCTGTGACATTTTGAATGTTGGATGATTCTAAGGCAGTTTTCTCAGTCTCCTGTTGTGGGTGTCTTCCATGGTATAACTCAACAATCTTCTGCCTTTTGTTGTGCCTACTCAGTCCACAGTCAGTTCCCTCTCTTTAAAAAAAGAAGAAAAAAATAAAATGGTGTACTTGTATCAGCAAAAGAGATAAAACTTAGTAAGTGATCAACTGCACCTTAGCTACATTATCCCAAAAAAAAGGTAGAAGTACAAAGCTTCTAAAAACCTGAACTGTCATTTTACTCTTGGTGTAATAAGTCAGATGCAGTAAATGCTTCAGTCAGTATGATGAAAGATGTATTTTATTCTGGCTTTCATTGCACTCAATTTTGATATTTCAGCAACTGCAAAGAAGCAACTTTCATATCAACCCTTTTTGAAGGCATTTGGAAATAATAATCTGAATTTCTCAAAGTTGAACTTTTTAAATATTCATACATTCAATGGCAGTCAGTTGACTAATTTTGCATTGTTGAAGTGCTTGTAGCATAGCAAGAAGAAACAAGAAATGAAAGACAAACTCCTTCACAAGTTCTGTGGAGAAATCCCTGGTGTGTCAAGGGGGAGAACCATGCTGTTAGATTGCTGGGTGGACGATGTATCTAGGCCATTCACTCCAGGCAAAAAAAAAGGAGACACACACCGGCCCAGAATTTGTCCTAAGAAAGAAGGAATTTTAAAAAGTTTGGGGAACTTACTGTACACGCACATATGCTGGAAACTACAGCAAGCAGTATGTGCATGTTAACTAGAAATTCAGAATCAGTCCATCATCTGATGTTAATGTCTGTCACAATTTTCAGAGCTCCATCTGTGTACCACAGAAGTCATCCTTGCTGAATAACATTCTAATCAGCAAGTGCAGAAATTAAGTGGATTGATTCCAGAATGAAATGGCTCTCTCAAAATGAACTTCACCTGACTCTTCTCTAAAATGGGCAGGGTAACTATTGCCAAAAAAAAATGGAATCAGGATAAATTGGAAATGGGTGTGTGTTCCCCTCTATCAAGGGAGTGAATGGCCTGGTAGACTGGGTAGCCAATCTGCCTCTCAGTATCCTAAACAGAAACTGTGGCATTGACACGGGGAGCCAGTCCCGGCTACAAGGTCCATGGTAAGTTTAATTGAAGTTTGTAGAATTAATTCATGCACTGTGTAGACATCCTCATGTGTTGCTTGATAAACCCAAGGTACATCTCATGGCTAGGAGTGGTACACTGGTTGCATAGACAAACACAGTATTGCACAGATAGTCTTCAGTCTACGGCAATACCAGTACACTTGATCAAGGCATTGACAACCCCCCCTCCCCCAAAAGTCTCAAAAGTTATTTGCAATGGTTGCAGATATTGCATTCACATTCTCCTTGTGTGAGGCAGTCCGCTTACTACTGATGACATGGCAGAGAGAAGCTTGTACATGTATATTGAATAGCGACAATGAAGTTCAGCTTCCACCAGCACAGATGCCTAGAATTACTTCATTGTCAAGTAGATGACACATGACATGAGCATTGTGTCCGAGACACAGGGATTGCCT